>DWQX01001284.1:0-29409 GCA_018245475.1 Pharmacophagus antenor | reverse complement strand
GCGTACCGCTCCGTCAGCTTCGCAGCGTCGTGCGCTCTGGCAGGCACCCCGCCTTGGGAACTCGAGGCGTGGGTGCTGGCCAGAGTGTACCAATGGTCGGTGAGGTGCAGGTGCTCTCGGGACACGGTTGTTTCGGGTCGTACCTTCATCGGATCGGGAGGGAGGAGAGTCCGGCGTGCCACGACTGTGGCGCCGCGGAGGACACGGCACAGCACACCCTCGAGGTGTGCGTGTCGTGGACCGAACGGCGCAGCAGTCTGGTCGCAGCGATCGGACCGGACCTCTCGCTTCCCGCCGTGGTGAACGCCATGGTGGGGAGCGAGGAGGCTTGGATGGCGGTCGCCTCTTTATGTCTCAGAAGGAGGAGGCGGAACGCGCGCGGGAGGAGGATCCCCTCGTGCCGCTTATCCGCCGAATGAAGCGCAGGAGAAGGCGGGTGGTCGACCACCCTCCTCCTCCCAGGTGATGAGCAGCGGGCGACAGGCGCCCTCGCTCGCATTGCACGCTCACCACCCAGCCGACTGAGCACTCACGGTCGTCCTCGATCCCCCCTCCTCGTCAGGGAGGGGGTGCGAAGGGCCTGCCTCTTTGGCGAACAGACGCCGGAGGGGAGCTGGAAGGTCGGGCTTGCTGATTCCCAGTTCCCCGCCATCAAAGGCGTAGCGTGTGCCGCTGGGTTGTTTAGTGGGTATATCGGGTAACCGGGAGTCCCACATACCCCTCCCGTCCCCCGGCGGGAGGGGATGCCTAATGCATTTTTCCCAGCGATAACCAAAAAAAAAAAAGAAAAAAAAAAAGGCAGTAATATAATAACAGCTGTAAATGAAATGCCTCCGTAACCTAAGTAGTTTACAGTTTGCTTTATAACACGGGATCCCGGGTTTGACTCCTAGAGTTTTCAAGGCGGTAGGTATTTTCCCAATTTGACGACCTAGGTACAACCTTAAAGGCAGCAAAAGCAAATCTGTCTTCAGGTATTCATACATGTGAGAGGCTAAAGTGTTCTAGTGCGGGCCATTTATAACCTAATTGACGCGTAACATCAGGTGAAATTTAATTCTTAGCCCATAAAAAAGTACGTTTAATGGGTGCAATTAGGCAAAAACAACCTATTACACATTATATATATTCATCATTCTCATTTTCATTACAAGTCTGTATTTATGGAAAAGATAAAGGGTTGTCCTAATTAACATTGATGCTTAAACAATTTATAAAATACAGTTTACCGTACGTATAAAAATCCTCTGAGAATAATACGAGTATACATAGATCTAATAAATTTAAAATGTTTTTCCCATATAGCAACTAAAATAAGGTATCTATTACCATATGTCATACAAAGTAATAAACAGCTTATTTTCGTAGTTTCCATTGCAAATTTTACAGCTTTTTAGAGTAAATAGTTGCTCTCCGTCTGAATGAGAAATGTCTTAAAGAGCTCATTTCCTTTGGTTGAATAGCCATTTATATTCATGTTTCTTTAAAATGTGTTTACAGTGGAACAGTACTCGGAATTCTCCCATATTCTATTTTAAATTTAATGGATATGACATAATACATTATATTAATGGAAATATTTGCGGATTTTACTCTTTTAGTTAAAGATCTCTCTTGTTCAAAACCATCTGAAAAGACAATAGCACCTGATGCTATTTTGCCGCATGCAAACATGTATATCTATTTGAATGACGCAGTAGACTGAAATTAATGGGCTACTGACACATATCACAAGGGGTAAAAAATCCAAAGGTCCAGACTCTTGTAGACGGGTGGATTAAGTAGCGAAGGACCTAGATGTTACAATGAACATTGCATCCAATCGAGCAAATGAAAGCAAGCAAAGAAAATTTTAAAAACATGCCACTAACATCGTCAAGAGTCAAAAGTCAATAAATGATCCTCAACAGTGGAGTTAGTCGTCTCAAGTCAAAGTTATGACTCGATGCAAGGAGCTATGGAAACAATTTGAGTTACTATACAGGTGAACTACGTGAACTTTCCAATTTATTTTTTGGATTTTATTATATAACAAAATAGATACAAATACGTGTAATATTAGTACACTCTTTCTCTCTTATTCACAATACAATCTCTATTGATTAAGAAGTAAATTACAATATCAATTAAAAGATAAATTAAAATAAAAAAATAAAGAGTTTTATAATATTTTGTTACTTATATCATACAAACGCTTTTCATTTAATATATTAAATATGTAAAAAGATAAATCTAAATATAATAAAAAGCAGCCAGGCTTTCATGCTTTTGTAAAAAAAAATAGTCATTTATTAAATAGTAATTTAAAACAAAAACATAAAAATGTTTTAAACTTATAAAGTAGTGAGTTTCACAATATTTCGTAACTCACACTTAGGTTACCGGCTGCGCATATTTTTAGAGGTGTGGGTGTTGGCGTTGTATACAGTAAAAAGTGTGGACATTTTTATTATATCAATATTTTGTTAAAATATATTACATCTATACGTCTAAAATTCAAAGTCCTGACTGGTTCACTGATTAACTGACATATAACAACGCAAAGCCTAAGAGTTGAAATTTGGAAGGTGTGTTATATGACGTTTAGGTATCCATTATAAAAGGGTTTTTTTGAAATTCTACGTTTAATGAACCAAAGGGAGAGTTCAAATTTCAATGTAACCTTTTTCTCTGTCACTGGACTCGAAAATAAGTACACATACTGGAAGGAGATTAATCTTAATATTCAATAAAAAAAGGTTACCACGTCCAGAGGGGCCGGCGAGTGATAGCAAGTCCTAAACTGCTATAGCATAATTTCCATTATTAACACTACTATAATATCTACATTTGTTTAATGATATAAACAACCTACTAGATATCATCGATGAAACTACTGCAGATCTCTCTTCAAGGTTTTCTAGATCTATATATCCCTTTCATATTTCCTTAAACAGAAAATTTTGGATAGAGATATAGTAACGATTATAAAGCACAAACACAAAATGAAAATTCATTGCATTAAAAAAAAACCCGAGGGAATTTTCGACAGTCATAATAAGTAATAAAAACACTTTTATATTTTCACTTTTATAGCGGTTGAATGAACGAACCTTCTTTGTGGTCGGGTTTTTCGAAGATTGCTACTATTAAAATTTCATGAGAATTATACTTCAGAAAATATTGCTTACTTTCCTTACAAGCACGCAAAAGATTCTAATGAATAAAGAAATTTCCATACGCTTACAGCACCTGTCGTGGACAGAGTTCTTAAATACATTTTTAACAGACTACCAATAAACGTCATTAATATAATAAACACAGGAGAAAAAAATACGTTGATCATTTAAAACCAAATTGTTTCATAACAACGTTAAACTTTTTAAAAAAAATAAGAACAATAAAAATTCAATAAAAAGTAACAAAAAAACCACGATTCCAATCGAGAACTTCTTTTTCTTCGAATGTTAAAAATAATACAAAAATGTATTCAGTTATGTTAATAATTTCTATTGCGAAAATGATAAAATCAGAAAAACTTACTCAATAAAAGTGAATTACTAGATAAAAAGCCTTAAATAAATGGAATGCGGGTAACCGCTGTTGACACCAACGAAAATTAACGGTCCAAGTCGGTGGGAATGGTTTCGTAAAAGCTGTGCGAAGGCATTATCATAATTTTGTTTCAAATTAATTGAAGAAACAAGTTAACTGGGTGCAGCGTAACATTCAAAAATAATGGTTTTATTTTATGGGCTAACTACCACTTGATATTGCACGCTTGTGCAAAAAACTTTTTACTCTCACGTATGACTGTCAGAAAACAGCAAAACTGATATGCCGTAACCGTATTAGAGATATTGATTAATTAGTTTCAATGTTATTGTGAAAATATTGGCTGGACGTACGTAATATGTCTGAAGTTTTGTTTTAAGAACATGAGACTTTAAATTAATTCATGATTCACAACACATTATGTCTGTTTACAAAGATATGAAAGTGGGTGTTTCAGAGGTAATAAAGAATATGAAGAGTGCTTAACACCATTATTTTTAGTAATTTATTGTTAATGTATATGAAAGGTTTTCATTTTTATTAAGTTCATATATTCAAGCATAATTAGACAAAATCACAAGAGATTCAAGAAACATTAAATATAAAAATAAAATGTCCCTACAATAAGGAAATAAGTATCGAAAAAATATAATTCCGTTTTCATGCCTAATCAACATGTAAAACACCAATAATATCACGAATGATGCAGTACGTAGTCATAAAAACAAATAGAAACATATATTCGAAATCACGGTGGTGGTAAATATTTAAAAATTAATTTAAAAAATATATCTATATATGTATATCGGTCTCTGATAACTTATACTATAGGTTCTGATTAGCTACCTATATTGGGATCAGAGTACTTTGTGTGATAAATGTCCCAGATATTTATTTATTATTATAATGTTATTTCTATCTGTTTCATTTGTTTGAATAAATTTAATTAAACCCAAAAAAAAATTTTTGTTTCCGCTTTTAATTGCTATTAGTCAATTAATTTCTTGTATTTTATTGAGTCATGGAGTTCCGCGAAGTACCATTTTGATCAATGAATTATCGAAATAAATTCTTAAATATAACACGAAAGGCTTCAGAATGAAACCATTACAAATTATAAAAGCACGTCTCGATGAACTGTTCGCCCCTTCGATTAAATGGTAAAATCATGTTCCTGCAATCGAGTTCTTTGAAGATTTCGCATATTGAAATCTTATCAAAATAATCTTTAACATTTACCTATAATTATTATTTTGAATACGAGAAAAGAACTCGATTTTTTAGTGTTTATTATATTATATATAAATGTGACATAGCGTCATTATTTATAATAAATTATTTTATTGCTTTTTATTATCAGCAATCTGCTGAGATTGAAGCTCAAATTCATATAATATGAAGACACAATGAGGCCGTAGATAGCAAGACATGTTCCGCTAGAATAAAATATTATTGATACTATACCACTATCACCGAATACCTGGTCTATATACTTAAATATAAATATTACCGTTTGAAATTTTAAAGATTATTTCTAAGTAGAATTTAGGGGGTCAAAATAGCATCTTAACTCTCAAAACAATGAATTTAATATACTCTGTGGAAATAACAGAACATATAACTACCCCTATGGTGGTTTATACAGTGGTTTACTGCATACGTAGATCCCGGCATCGAGTCCGGGGCCACATGCATAGTAGTGTGTAGATGGAGGTAGTGTTCTTTTCGAAACTGCGTGACTAGCTACTACTGTCAACGTCAATCTATCGCCATAACAGCGTTGCTATGTTCGGCAGTCATACGTGTAAGAGCCAGAATATTCTGGACGAACACATTTCATGATGTATGGCCTCATCGGCATTTCACATGCCTCAATAACGATCATGTGTTAGCCCATTGCCAATACAAAAAAATACTAAAAGGAATTGCTTCTTGCCCACTTTTAATGAGAAAAAATTAGATTTCCGATAAAAACGCGTTAATTTAGTCATAACACAAACAGCGGAGTTAAGCAAACATACCTTTCTGTTTGTTTGAAATTTTGCGCTGTAGGGGTAAAGTGTTAATTAACGCAAATGTTCGCCCAACTTACAGTGTTTGAATTGTAAGCTCCGTAATTTGCCTTTATCAGGGAAATGTGATGTCGCAAAAGTTAAGAAGGTACTTTACACGAGGAAGTTATCTTTACTTGAAGCGTTAACAGATTTTACTCGGTGTTTACTTGTAATTATCGGCTAATTAGTCAAAAGTAAACTTTAAATCCCTATGTCATCGTCCTACATCATGAGAAAAAGATTAGGAGTACTTATGTAAATTGTTGTAGCGAATTCATAGTTTTTTTTTCTTGAAATTTAAGCCTCATCACCTCATCACCTAAAGGTGGAAAGAATAGGTTTAAATTTTAATGAAACTATTTAACTCTCTGACTCGTTGGATTTGAAAGTTGGTACACTTACTGAAGAAGGATTAATCTTAATATTAAAGAAAAATCGCCACAAAGAAGCAAGCGGGTGACGGTTAGGGTATATTGCGGTAGGTCTGTATGGATTACGTCGTTTTTTTTCACTGAAAGAACCAACATTGTTCGGCTTACTGAGAACTAGCTTTCACATTATAAAACTAGCGTTTCTATCGTGTAAGTTATTATTTGCAGTTTTCATCCGGTAAACCTCTAACTCTAACTCTCCAACACCTTTGTACTCTAGATCTGTACATTCTGGTTTTAATTAACGCACTCAGAATACAATGCTAATTTTTAAAATTTACATATTAATCATATATCAGGTTATTTTTAAAATTACCAAGTAACAATCAGGGTGGAATCATTTTATTTATAACTGCTTAAAATATAACACGTAAATAATTTTTCAATGTCTATTAATGATATATAATATTTCGAATATTCAACATCGAGGAGGTACTTTTTAAAAAATTGTGTTTGGACTTCTGTCAAATTTGAATTTTAGCTTAAATTTGTCACAACGTGGGACAATTTATTTAACATTGTCCGTCTCCGCCTTCGAAACTTTGGTTCTGGTTAATAGGTTTAGTGAATTATCACTCTTATTTATTAAACTAATTCAATCTTTATTTGATTATTATACATTTAGTGGTATGTAATTAGAGCGCTTAATATTTTATAATACCCGTTATATTTATGTAATACTGGAGAGACAACGGCTGTCGGCATAACGGCTAACTCTCATTATACGATATAAACTAAAAAACTATACTCATCGCCTAAATTGTTGAATAGTTAATAATTAATCATGGAACTTTAATAAAACAAGTAATCATATAATCACGCTAAAACTTCTTCCTTATATGTAGAGAAATGTTAAATACAATAATGTCAAGTTAACAAATAAAAGTTTCTCTACATATTATTATATATCAAGGGCGAACATGCTGGTCTTAATAGGGACTTCCCTAGGAAGGAATCAAAACAAGAATCGGCCTACCTACATAGGCTTTACAAATAATAAAAATTGAATGGTGACAGGGCTTTTAGTATCCGCCTGGCTAGCTTCCACTCCCACAATGATAATCTAACAAAATTACTTGCTTATGTTCCACCAGAGTCGATGTACATTACACCATCTTTGCCCTAATACCAATAAAGACTATTTGAAATTTGTGTCACGTTCAAGATTATTATAGATAAAAAAAAACATCAATCTATGTCAAAAACACAAGGCAAAATAACACTGGGTAGTTTTCGTATTTTTATGACGTAAGGTTTTAAAGATACTGCCAGAGTCCATCTTAACTTTTAGTGTCACTTAAATGACGTTCCAACTCCGTCGCAAACTTCTGCTGAAGGCTGCAACCAATACGTATTATCAAAGTTCGTACGGCGAAGAGGTTCAACTCCTTGGCATTAAAACTTTTGGTTGATGAATGCAGATTCCGTTACATTTCGAATATCGAAATTTGGACGAACATTGAATTTAATTAAGAGTTTATGTTACCAAACCAAAGATACTATTACTAGAACTTACTTTGGAGCAATAGCTGTAATTATAATACCATACAACGCCAAAAGTTTGACTTACCCTTACTAAAGCGGTTAAGACTAAAATTAATTAATCATAATTAGTATAATGTATAGAGCCGTCGAAATACGAGTAATGCAATTAAAACATAAACCGATAATCGCGTTTTGACTTTGTATTTACGAATACGAAATTAAATTACAAACATTTTAAAACGATATTTACAGGTTCGAATAAAATTATTCTCTATTTCCCCATAATAAGTGTTAAATTTTTTAAAACTTTTAGGCAACCAACTACAAATCAAAATGAAAATCTTCAAATTCAGCCCTCTTAGTAAAATGCGCAGTCATACAAAAAAAATAAATAATAGATGTGTCATATTGATTTCCTTCTACTTATAGTCAGTAGAAAACTCTACACGAATCAAAATTTATTTTTTGTTTTAATCTCGCCGATGTTGTTACATTAAGACGTTTTCACTTTATAATACAAAGCTTACACATTTTACTCTGAAAACTATCATTTAACGGAATAATAATGTTACGACTAGAGATAGAAATACCGGATCAAAAGGTCTATACCGGTATTCGGTATTTAAATTCCAAAACCGAGATAACGGTATTAATAACGCCAATGAGAATTGAAGAAAATAAAAGGCAAGATGAAGAATTCTTTGATAAATACGTTAGTTTTATTTGAGGAAGTAAATAAATATCACTAAAAACGGGGAATAAAAAAATCGTATAGATTCATTAGTATTACAAAATTGAAATGTCATTTTTTAAACATAGTTGTTTTCAGAAATTTCGATGACAGCGTCTAGTACGCGACACCCACGCGTCTTAAAATATTTCGAGAATTATTTAGTAGTAATGAGATTTTAGAAGTCATTATAATGATAACAAAATTCTTGCGTTATGGTTTCGTTTTTCTTCTTTATTGAATTGAAATAGACTAAATGTTTATATCGATCTTTTAATGTAAACAAAATATACATCATGAGGTCAAAGTATCTATGCTACAAACGATACCTTCGGATGAGAATATAGTGATACAAAAGGCTAAAAATAATTATAGCAATCAGTTTTTTTTTTGTATAACTGTTATTAAACCTGTATAGTTCTATTTTTTGTTTTAATCGAAATACCACAAAATAAAAAAAAACGTCTTTTGGATGCCGATTTTATATTTAAAAGAGATAATATTAGTTTATTATAACGAAATTAATTAAGAATTGTGAACATAACAATAACGAGATTGAAACATACTTTTCACGGAAAACGTAAGTTTTTTAAGATTAACTAAGAATTTACTCTTTAGTTTATACTTCTGCTGAAAAAGTTGAAGTAGTGATCTTTTCAGATTGGATTTCCAACCAACGCAAAACTATCAAATCAATTATTTCAAATAAAGAACATAAAAAAATAATTCCCATGATTTATACGTCTCTGTAGTGGTTGTAGGTCTCTGTTGCCTTTAACAGAGTAGTAGACTTCATTAGGTTAACTAATACACTGTATACATACGTGTGTATATAAAGGATCACTGGTCTTAGAGATATAAAATTTGGAAGGCGTGTATAACGAAGGGCTTTTCGAAATTCCACACCTAAGGCGAGGCAAGGGGGACTCAAATTTCAATGTAACTTTTTATTGCCCAAGTTAGCAGACTCGAAATTTGGTTCATTTACTGATGGGAAATTAATTCAATACTAATAAAAAAAATACCACGACCAGCGAAGCGAGCGCGTGTCGGCTAGTGTAAGTACATACTCCATAAACACTTCGTTAACGCGCGGTTGTTTTATAAATATCACATTTTGTTTTTCTTTTACGCAATTTCGTCCCTGTCCGCTGAGTGATCTATCCTCGGATAAATGTTTGTTTAACTTTACAACAAAATAACCGAAAAGATATAACTCGGCTTAACAACAGCTATACGAGTACATTATTTTCTATTCATAAAAATGGAATCGCCGCTAATCTAACTTAATTAACTTGTCAAATGTCGAAAGCAAATGTGAAATTCGTATCCAAATTAAAATTTAATCTTATCACTTTGCGTAAAAAGCAGTCATGGGTTTATTAGATTGTAAAATTGTATCATAAAGAGGATTTTTATAGAAACCAAAAATTTATTTTTCTTCATGTTATTTGCTGATGAAACTTATTGCTACACATACAAAACTTGCCCATAACATTATAATTTTGAATAGTTTATACTATTTACTAATATCAAAAATTTTGGAAAAATTTAACGATTTCTTATCCGATATACCC
The DNA here is from genome assembly GCA_018245475.1 of Pharmacophagus antenor. Lineage (NCBI taxonomy): Eukaryota > Metazoa > Arthropoda > Insecta > Lepidoptera > Papilionidae > Pharmacophagus > Pharmacophagus antenor. Next base: position 19,598 of record DWQX01001284.1, on the reverse strand, counting down.
AAATATTACACATTAAATTAAAACTAAATTTTGTGAAGTTTATCGCATTTACTTTAAATATTATAATTTAAGATAATAATCTCATTCTGCAAAAGTCGAGTTATAAGGAAATAATAATTAACAGCTGGAGATATTCGGTAACAACTATAATATCAAGACATCTGTCACCTAAGTTCTCTCGTGACCGTGAGTACTATAAAGCAGTGGCGCTGCTCCCTTAGAAACCCGAAAGCTCAGCATATTCCTTTCAAGCAATTATAACTATTAAAAAATCTTAACACGGCCATAAATATGAAAAAAATATTGAAATAACGTCTAGTATTAATATTTTTAGTATTAACATGTAGGTGTGTATACAAGTGGTCGGGCATGCACCGCCGACACGCCACGGCTGTAAAGCATACGCAACGTCGACAATTAAATGATTAAAGTGAACGCGATAAAGTCCTTGACATTTAGTTTTATTAAATTGAAAAGCCCTTTATTGCTTACATTTGGATTGTTAGAATCAATCTGAACTTGAATATTTTTAGTGCCACATTCACTTTATATACATAACATTTTATGTGAAGCGAATAACAAATAAGAGAAAATGCTTAAGGAGTTTCAAAAGATAAACAACTTACCCTCTAATGCCGCAAATATACCGGCACCTATAAGGCTATATACCACCAAACACAATGTCAGGAACAAATGCGTGAACCACTTTTTAGATAACAACTTTAACCTGTTATAAAACCAAAATGCCGATTTTTCACCAGCACTTAGACCACTCTTAGCTGTGTTCATAGTAAAGTCTTTGAAGCCTTCGAATTGTTTGAACATGAACTCCGACGCTTTATTGTGGTACATGTGCATGAAGGGGTTGTAGTATGGGTTACCATGTGGATCGGAGATGTGGGAACCGGGCGTTGTTGGCGGTTTGTAATATCTTGGACTTCTGCTGTAAATAGGGGATGCGGTTTGTGGCGTTTTCACGGGTGTTGGTGTCGCTGCGTCCGGTATTTGAAGGGTTATCTTTGGCCTTGACATCCTCTTCGACGGCGGTCGTGGTGGTTCTAAAGTACCCATAGTTTTTATTTATTCAGTCATAAAGTTAGTTTCCGTAACTGTTGCACTATGGCCAACTTTCTATGGCGCCGGCGTCTGATGTGTCGCAATGATATGGACCAATTCGTATACACGAATACACGAGATTACAACAAACGGTGGACATCCGCGAGTGCCTGTCGAGACTAGACTGGTATAAATAAAACTCGGGTTAGGGAATGCTTTCCGTTATGTCACCCACACTTGGGAAGTCATCGCATTTATGAAGTGTTCCGCCAAAATTATCTTCAATATTTCACAGTTGAATAGGGATCTAAAAGACCTATATTTATTTTAACCGAAATCAAAATCTATCGATCAGAGGTAAAATTGTTTGCTAAGTTTACCAGATTCGATTCTTATAAAAGCTATGGATGATTTTTTTAATAATTGATATGCAAAAACTTATCTCCTCGGTAGTAAATTGCGTCTGAACTAGGATAGTCTCTACGATTTTAAATCAAATAGATTTATTATACGAACATAATATTCTAATTTTTTATTTGTTAAATCATATAAATTATTAAGAATAGATTATAAATATTAAGATACATAGCTGAATCCACTACTCTAGTAAAAAATATTGAACACAAATTCTTTTGCTTGGTCTTACTTCTAATAATGTGTCGAGAAAAGGTCTTCGAGAGAACCATTTCTGCATCCTTAAAGTGATTAATTTATTTTGTATATTTTTTTTGTCAGAAAAAATATCATTAAGTTAAGCCTCATCGTATTTAAAAAAATATTTCCAGTCAGATAATAATAACAAGCCTTCAACAGAACTGTGAATAAGCTGCTTCTAGTTTATTACACTTTACCATCATAGACTACATATCCATTTACTATCGAGCAGAAACGTAACGTTTTTTTATCGAATATGGGTAAACATGTCGTTTTAGTGTTAGTCGCCTAACATCGGGTGAAATCGGTGATGGTGAAGCGTACTCGCCCAGAATATCTCTGACTCCCGCATGCATGACGCTTGCTGTTACGGCGGTGGATTAACATTGAGGGTGCTTGCTAGCCGGTTGGGTTCAAAAAATCCTGTCAATGCGCGATAGAAGGCAAGCAGTAAACTATTGCGCCAAGAAAGCAGTTAATGTGGATCGTAATAAAGTATCTGTCTTTATAAATATACGAGAATTAAACTACACCCTAGTATTTTATTAAAACGACCATTGACACTTCTCTCCTAGCTTGTTCCACGTAATGCACTGCGACTTGCATCGTGTGCCATCCGTCAAATGTTTAATTTATCTTTTTCAACAAACGACCAACAATTTGGGTCAAACGACCGGCAAGCGCCAGGAATTTTCCCGAATGCCAGCGAGTTATATCTGGCTAGACATGTGTCTATTATAAGCGCATCTATCAATGGGACATCGCGTTGTTGAGAAAAACAGTGAAATGATAAATAAACATTTAGTTAATTTTAATTTATACATAGAAATTATTTAGTGCAAATATTCAACGTTTATTGTAATGATTGATACGGATTGTTATCGGAATATTATAAATATAAAATTCTTTTTCCCGAAACGCGATTTTATTAAGTTACATTTGGGACATATGAAATCACTGTACTCTCCGTGAGAAAAATATCGCAAAATTCTTGGCTTCGCAATACAAAACAGTGCATTGAAGGAAAAGAAATTAAAACAAATGTTTCGGATATCCTCGTCAATGGCCATTCCTTGACGTGCAATTAGCACGCAGCGTTCGAGTCTACGGATTCCGGTGTTCGAAAAAGCTGTATAAACAACAGTTCATACAGTACAACTATCATAGACTCAAAACACTAACTCAAAATGTCTTTATTTAATACAATTTCTATGATCACTTTTAATTATCGTTTATCATCGTCAATCGTTTAATTACTGTAACTGTGCGTAACGCGCTCTCTTCTGAAAAAAACTGACAAGAACCCGGGAACATAGGAGGTGCCTTCTTAATTAAGGTTTCTTATATTCCAGTACTTTTAACTGATTGCAACTGATCAATCTTTGAGATCACAAAATTACGAAATACGAAAGACTTCCAAGTTGCAAGTTGCAAGCAGTTGTACCAAATCAAATTATTTTATGCTATTAGAACCCTTTAACGACGTGACAAATAATCTATACGTACAAATTTTCGACTCATAACGTTTCACAGAATTTTACATTTCATATAATTTCCACAATGACTCGAATATTAAATAATAAATTATCGCTCATTTCTCTTTGATATTTTATTTAATATCACTTCTAAATGGGACAAGTTTGTTTTTTTTTTTCATGGAGAACAGATTATTATTTCCTCTTAAAAATGTCAAGCGTGACGGGCTTTTCACGCGGCAATGTATTTTCGTATATATATTGCAGAGAAGTGTGACTCATGCTGTTTTATTAAGATTTTGTGACTAAAACTGTGTAATGAGATTGACATATATCTTGACATAAGGAAAAGAGCGCATTGTGGTTTTTTTTTTCTCATTAGGGCTCATTGATAAGTAATGGTCCTTCTCGATGCTAATCGCTGTGTCGTATGAAAAATAGTATCTGAGACTCGTTGCCATTGTTGAGGCAACAATAACATATGCGCAAGAAAAATGTGCTGCGATTCACAAAATAACTGTTTGTTGCTTTTATTGTTTTACCGTCATCGTTTCTTCATATTACCATCTGATAACCTTAAAAGAACCATGTTCCGCAATAATATCAATTACACACGTTTCCGTACAAAAATAAAAAAATTAAAAGGGAAATTAATTTATACAAATTACGTTACCTTCTTTATAAAGTTGAAACTTTATAGATAGATATTTGACCACCCTGCACCTTGCCCTGTCTGAGGTCAATAAAAAGCGCAAAAAAACTCCTCAGCAGCATATTTTTAAGCACTCGTGTATACAAAGAGAACTCGCGCAAACCTAGTGTTAAATAAAAAGTTTCTAATGACTCATCTGTATGTTAAAAATAAACAAAATATTTTTTTTAAGGTATAAATTGAGATCGTTATCTATAACGATCTAATTTTCCATTGTTGTATGTTCGATAATGAGGAAAACACAAAACGCCACAGGGCCACCCTTGTTATTTTATCTTCAATCGGCAGCGCACCGTCTGATGAAATACACGATAATTTACGTTTTTCTCTCTCATTGTATTTATTTGTTTTATCTTATATAAATAAAGTTCATAATGACAATCAGTACAGTTGTTTTACTTTACAATGTTAAATATAGAAAATGAACTCTCTGTCAAACATTTTTTTTTTAATAATATACTAAACAAACAAAAATTCACAGGTCCGCAGTAGCAAAGCCGTAGATAAAATAAATATTAACAATGTTACAACAAGATAAAAATCCATGAGATAAATATTAATGTAAAAACGTCTAGCCACTGAACTTTCTTGTACTTAACCAAGACCTTTCGACGGAATATCCATTCAAAAATCTGCACTGACCACTCTACAGACGTTAATTTATTACACCGGAGGTAAACAGTGGTATGAACCAATCTTACTGTTTTGCCCTGATGTAATAATCCTTGCTTTCTTATGTCTATAGTCTCTAAAATAAAATGGATGTTATGACCATTTTTGAAATATATTTTAACTCTTCGCCAATATTTGTGTATTGATTTAAATTCGAATGCCGTATAGATCTTTAGTTGTCCCAATGACGCAGTGGTTTACAGTTGTGTTGTAGCACGGAGATCACTGGTTACACAAATAAGAATTAGAATGATAGTAGAGTTTTTAACCCCGCCTGGCTAGTCTAAACTGTCCTCCGCTTTCTGTTAATATTACATTACTGTGGTTTGGTAGTTATAAATAAAAGAGCTAAAGTATTTTGGGTAGTATTCATTAATATCTACGGCTTCATTGTCATTTAACATGTAGGTAAAGTTTTAGCCCATTGCCCATAAAAAATACATCTTACTTCGATGCACAAATAGGTATTATCTACATGTTCTCGGAAAGTATGTCAATAACATAAATCAAACGCTTATTGGAAACATCAGAGAGGGACAGATTTTATGAGGGCCATGTGCAGTTTCATGCTTTCGATGTGTTGTAGGGTAATGAGTTTTTTTTTTTATAACTATTATTACAATGAATAAAAAATATTTACTCAATGATCGATTCACTAGGTTTTGTTCTTTGTCACTTAGCAATCTAGTAATGCCGTGCCCCTTACTATTACACAAAATTATATAAAAAAAGTATTGAAAGAAACATGCATTTATTTTCAAAAAAATCGCAAACATGTAGTGAATGGTATACCTTGTTGTCAACGAATTGGGCGTAGTAGACTGGACCAATGCATCTTCAGAAATAAGCAAATTGCGCGGAAATATCTGGGGAGAGGGGAAAGGCGGCAGGATCCGAAAGCAGAACCTTATGGACTGTTTGGACGAAGATTGGTATAGCCCATAGATCGGCTACCTGCGGCTCGCGAGCCACGTGTGACTCTTTACATGTGACGGCTTTACGGCTCTTTAGTCCCATACGGAAATATTACTTTCCAAAAAAAATATTACCTATATAGCAATAAATAGATAGTTTTTTAACAAAAAAAAATATTTATTCAAGTACTATTTATTGTTGGCAAGAAAATTTTTGTAGCTCTTTAAAAACTCAAATTTTGTATATTTTAATTTTTGACTATTCCGACTCAAAGGGTTGCCGATCCCTGTTATAGCCCATGAGATTATTGTAATGAAATAAGCAGTTGATGAGTTGTGCATATGACATGCACGTGCCATTGTCGAGTAAGTATCACTGTCTATTTTTTTCAAACTATCCTTACAATCATACCCTTTATATGATTGTAATGTCTTTCGTTTTTAAATTGACCACTACACGTCAACCGCAGGTAGAAGGGGGAGGGGAGTGGTTTCAATCACTTGGCCGGCTTGTTAAGTTTAGTAGCCATAAATCGTTTCACGTGATCGTACCGCGCGTTTTGCGTGCGAGCGTTTTATATAAACAACGATTCCTATACTGTTGTTCGTCGTCTCTACAGGACACTTTTTAATTTAACAAGCTTAAAACATGTGCAAAGTGCCATTTTAATTAAGCATTGGGTGTGCAAGTTTGAAGAGACTGGAAATACAATGCCGGACAAATCGACTTGGCGCAAAAAGACATCAAGAACGAGCATGAACGACGACCGCGTTCGCCAGTCTGTTATGGATGACCCACGACAGTCGTTGAGATTGCGTGCAGCTTCTCTTAATTTGAACAAATCTACGGTTTATCGCATTATTTCGAAAGACATTTTAACCCCTGTAAAATTCTTATTGTTCAAGGAATAAAGCCAGATGATCCTGATAAACGAGTCGAATTCTGCATGACGATGAAAAACCGTATTAGAAGTTTCAATAACGTCTGGTTCTCGGATGAATCAAATTTTCACATCAATGGCCACCTGAATAAACAGAATTGCAGATACTGGGCTTCCGAGAATCCGCTAGAACAGAATCAGAAGCCCTTGTACTCGCCAAAAGTTATTGTTTGGGCTGCCATATCAAGTCAAGGAATTATCAGTCCTTATTTTTTTGAGAATGACCGAGGTCGAACTCGGACCGTTAATTCTAATCGATATTGCTATATGATCCGGACTTTTTTAGCTACAGAAATGCAAAACCAGGATGGCTACAACAGGAACACCTTTTTCCAGCAAGATAGATGGAGCCACTTCTCATGTTACAAAGGACTCATTAGCTGCTCTTCACGATTTATTCCCTGGAAGAGTGATAAGCCGCCGAGGAGACATCAACTGGCCACCGAGGAGCTCTGATTTAAGACCTGCTGATTTTTTCTTATGGGGTTAGCTAAAAAGTAAAGTTTACAATCCATTCAATCTGAATGTTTTCGAGCAAAGAATCAATTCTATTTCTAGAGTGATGCTCCAGCGAGTGATAAAAAATTTTAGCTCCAGGTTAAATCAGTGTGAAGAAGCGAATGGTGCGCATTTGCAAGCGGATGTTTTTCATAAATAAACTTCAAGAATTGCTCTTTAATTTATCAATAAATAAAAGGAGTTATAATTGATAATGTTGTTATTTATTTAACATCAAAAAACGAAAAACACTCTGAGACACCCTTTACTTTAGTTAGAGTCAAAATTGTTAAAACAGTCTTCTCTAAGTCGATTACGAAATAAAAACAACTTTTTTATCTTTTAAATTTTATTTGAATTTATCTCATGTATGAAAGTAAGTTGAAATTTTTTTCAAAAAATACAACATTAATTAGGATTTTTATAATCGTTTAGGTATTGTCAGTACACAACGCGTCCTTCTTCTGAAAAGAACTAGCAAAAATCTCAGAAGGATTGTCTTTTTTTTTGTGAATGTCATGTAAGATATTATTTTTAATTGACAATATTTTGTGTGAGACTCTCTCTTGAGTATCTTCTGCTTACAATGTTTTAATTAAGAAGAAGTATTCACTTTACATCATTTATAAATATAATCATGAGTGCCTAATTTGCATAAACTTGAGAAACTTAACTAAGCTACGTTTTTTAACGTCATCTAATTCAGGGCACTTGAAATGGACCTCTTAATAAAGTACGTGTGAAGCGGACGCTAAGTATTAATTGTATTAAAAAATTTATACTTTATAAACAACAACACGTCGTTAAATAGAACACAGAAACATTATAAATACTTTGATTCTTTTTCAGTTCTGCTCGCAAAAACATGTGCAATATATTCAAATCATGTTATTTGTGTAATCTGAATATGTTTAATTCAGTAATCGCTATAATAAAAATAGAATAAGATTGGCAGCTGTTTTTTTTATACGTGAACAAAATAATTTATATTACATGTTTAGTATATTTTAAAAAAAAAATTAATAAATGCTGCCGTTAATGTCACTTCGCCATGCCATTCCGTCATTCATTCATATAAGAGTCAGTCATGCATCGTCTATAACCCCACTGTTACTTAATATTGTTATGAAGGTCAAATGACATCCCATTGCCAATGAAAATAAAATATTAATTTACCAAATATAATCATATAATAAATTGACGCCTATTCGCTATGAGATTCCCTGAAAGTGTATGGAAGATTAAACATTTTTACATTTATTAAATACTGTTAATCTTCTACACCGTTTCACTTTTACTTCAGTTTCAGTATATTATATCAAGAAACATTACTCAATTATAACAAACCTGTTAACTGCCGAGGCTCTAATTGAAATTGGTCCCAAATGAACATTAACAAAGTTCTTTTGGGAGTTATAAGGCCTACATATCTGTAATCATTCCACCGTGTATTCTTTGGACCGGAAAGAGATATTTTTTTTTTATTTTAAAAATTAATTAGCTAATTAAACACTTAAAATTTAATTGACTCTACTTTGTACGGAAAAAATAATTCAAGATCTAATTATGTCGTTATATGGTTTTTGGGCAAAAATTATTGGAAAGGAATTAGGGTATATTCTGTGTTTAATAAAACAAATAGCGACATTAGTACAGAAGTGAAAAGTACTCCAAAACATCTATTTCTTTTTTTTTTGGATTTCTCTTTAAAAATTCATCAATTTCCATTAATACATTGCAGGGAATTATAAAACTTTTAAAATAGTACACACTAATAGAATACAAAATAAAGTTTATTTTTAGGTGCATTCGGAGTAATATCTAATTCTCTTACAAAATAAACTAACTTAGTGTGTTGCCCATTATTACAATTATCTCTGGTACCTATGTCAAATGTCATTTGTCATGTATCACGGTTGTCGTAATTCTGTCAGTAGCGATTTTAAAGAATAAATATTTTATTACTTCAGTACGGCAGATAATGCGACGAGCATATGTGTACAAAAATAAAAGTGAAAAAGATGGAAAACTTATGGCCGTGGAAGACTCGATTGAAACCTTTAAATCGCAAATTATTTCTCAGTTTATTTTATCAAAAGAAAACATTAAATTGTTCTCATCAAATGGTTGTGAAATTGTTGACGGAAGAGTAATACGAGACAATGAAAAACTCTACATCTCTTTAGACCGTTCATCTTCAATGGAAGATTGTGATATGGTTAACAAATTAGCTCATTGTTCGCATTCTAGTACAGATAGTGAACGCTCCGTTTCAGACTGGATAACTCTTAATGTTGGTGGGAAATATTTTACGACTTCCAGAGCAACTCTTTTAGCGAAGGAACCGCTGTCTATGTTAGCTCGCATGTTCGCTGATGATAATAATGTATACATTATGAACCCAAGTGTCACAGATTCAACCGGAGCTTACTTAATAGATCGAAGTCCTGAGTACTTTGAACCTATACTAAATTATTTAAGACATGGTGGTGTTATTTTAGATAAGCATGTCAACCCTAAAGGAGTTTTGGAAGAGGCAGTTTTCTATGGTATTTTGTTTCATCTATAATAGTATAAAAAGTGTCATTGTTGGTTTAAAAATTTGCTGTCATACTCATTTTATGCACATTAATATAATTCCATATTTTTAATTTGTTAAAAGGGTAGTGTAGGGTTAGCACAGTTTACTATCTGAGAATACATCATCTTTTTTGAAATAAATATATAGAGAAACCTATGAAGTAAATCCTTACAAATATTATACCTTACTAAATATTTAAATTTCATTTTTCTTTCTATATACACAATATATCACAAACATGTTAAAGCTTTATGAAATGTAAGCATTTTTTTAGGCATTGATACTATGATACCTCATCTAAATCAATTAATTGAGGAGGCAACATCTTCTAATACCAATAATCACTCCCTGACTCGAATGGATGTGATACGCTCTATTATATTGACCCCCATTACTTCAGAACTAAGATACCAAGGAGTCAACTTAGCTGGGGCTGACTTAAATAGATTGGACCTTAGACACATTAATTTTAAGGTTGGTATTAAAGTTAATAAAAATTTATGTGAACGTTTAAACTAGTTCACTAAAATTAATGAATTTCCTCATATTTATAAAAAGTTTACTAATGATCAAATTTTATTTTCACAATCCCATGTAGACTTTTCTGGAATCTTTAAAGTTTCTTTAATGTTTTTTTTAACAAAAATTATGCCATAACAAACAGCTTTTAACAACACACCAATGTTTTAATACTATTCAGAAGATTTGATGGAGAAATCTTTAGAGTGGATCAAAGAAATGTCAATGATATAGTAAATTATTTACTTGATTCATTGTTATAACTTGTCTATGTCATAATACAATAACAGTACAGTATACAGTAACAGTACAGTGCTTATATTATAAGTTAATCTATAATTCAGTTTCTGTTTTACTTTACAGTATGCTTGCTTATCACGATGTAATTTGAGAGGAGCTAATCTGTCTCACTGTTGCTTGGAGCGTGCTGACTTATCTTATGCCAATTTAGAAGGAACCCAACTTCTGGGTGTGAAAGCACTATGTGCAAATATGGAGGGTATCTATTTTTTAAATAATGAATATAGAAATATTGTACAGAATTTTTTTTAAGTTACTAATTATTAGGATGGCTGTACCCCTGCCTAACAATAAGTTGATTTCATATAAAAGTCATAAAACAATAGTATACAAAAATGAATAATATATATTCGCATACTATTGTTTTGGTTGCAGAAATAGGCACTGTGATTTGTTATCATTGAAAAATATATAGACAAAAACACAAATATAGTGAATTCATCTTCCTGACAAAATCAAAAGCCAAAAGTGTAAGTAAAAACTCTTTTTGAGTTAAGTAAGAAATATATATTAAAAGTGTTTCTTTGTTACATTGTAGGTGCCAATTTGAAACGCTGTAATATGGAAGATCCTAATGGTTCAAAGGCCATGATGGAAGGAGTAAACCTTAAAGGTAATTTTATATAACTAGCAATATATATTTTATTACCAACTACTATTTTAAAAATAAAATTTAGAACAGATTCTTTTTCATACATATATTAGAGCACTATGATATTTTTTTAATGCAATATAATAACCAGCAAGAAGTTTGCCTATTGATTACACACCATGCATATTACATAGGTTTCATAAAACACATAATCACAAACAGTGCCATAATAATTTAAAGAATGTGTTACAACAAAAAAACTTAAAACGATTTTTCCAGGTGCAAATTTGGAAGGAAGCAATATGGTACGTGTGAATCTAAGAGTGGCAACATTAAAAAATGCTAATCTCCAGAACTGTGTTCTCAGAGCTGCTGTTTTAGCTGGTGCAGATTTAGAGGTATGCTACTTAAATAGTCCATCGGTTTGTTGTTATTATGGTGCAGGAAAATAAAGTTTGAAAATACTCTTTATAGGCGTAAATTAGTATATCTGGTTCTAATGCTTTCTACAAATATATTAATTTACGAGTAGAAATTAAAAAATTTGTAAAATATTCTAGACCTAGGTCAAATAAATATCTTCGGTTAATTTTGGTTAAATTTTAAAGACAGTTTATTCAGTTATAAATGTTAACATGCAAATAAATTTCTCTTTCGTTAAGGCGAAATTGTTCGATCCTGTTGAGATTTGTGTCTACCATTTTTAAAATCAAACGTTGATTGCAATCAGTTGTGTACATTTTGTTAACAGTACAATTTAATTTTCTATTTTCAGTGCTGCGATTTATCAGGTAGTGATCTCCTTGATGCTAATCTGAGGGGTGCAAATTTAAAAGATACGGCCTTTGAACTTATGCTTACGCCACTGCATATGTCACAGACTATACGTTAATCTGTCCATTTTTTTGTAATAATAATTAAGAACTTTTTGTATTTACTTATTTATTCAATTAAAGTTTTATTTCTCTCGTTTTTCATTAATTTCACTGTGTTTAAAAAAGTAACAGCTAATTTGATAATTTAAAGAATATAAAATATTAACATTTATGAATCAAAAAAACATCAGAAAAATTCAAACGAATGTTACATTATCATTGCATGTACTTGTTTTAATTCTGTTTGAATATAATTATAGCTAACCTAAGTTTTAAAATTTATAAAACAAAGATTTCACAAGCATGGTTTTCATTAACATTCATTGAAATTAATAAGCCAGCTGCTATAAAATGTGATTTAGTAAAAACGGGAGTCAAATACAGTGAGATGTAATACACATGCCTTCTTGTTATCGACATTCATATTAAGAATGAAATACGAACAAATGGGTAAATTTTATTAAAAAAAAAAACAACTATAATAGCGTTTTGGTCTTCATTTCATAAATATAATTAATTTGCTAGAAATGGGGATGCAACATTTGTATTTCCCATGTTGAAATAAAAAAATCATAAAATCCAATTGTGAGATAGTTTTGGTGCTGGTGTGGTAATCGGATAAATTAATTACAGATATTATTAAAGACAAACTTTGTATCGCTTGACTACCAATGAACGTCGTGTTACGATTTAGGTGAACTTAAATTGTCAACCACTTCTACATTTCTATGAATTTCTTACTGTACACATTCATAAAATCTGATGTTTAAGAAACAGTTAACACGGCAGTCATTAAAATGTTACTGAAATTTTATGATAACGCCATCTAGTCGTTCTTTGTTAAATTAAACATATATTTAGTGCCATAACAATATTCTCTTTTCTTTGGGGCTAAAATTACCGAAATTGAAACCAAAAATAGTCTTTTTAATATTTTACTACTTTTTAGATAATTCAATGAGGAAATTTTTCGTATTTACTATTCCGTAGGAGCCCTTCATTATGTCGGGATAAAAAGTAGATTTTATTTAATAAAACATATTTATAATTTATATCTATTTGCTAAATTTCATTTAAATCCATTCAGTAGTTTTTTTTGTGATTGATGGTGAAAGAAACAGACAATAAAGAAAAAATAATATTTTCACTTTTACATCCTGTAAGCTTAAAAAAAACGTATTTCAATAAAAAATTTCTAAAGTGTTCATCGTACAGATTCGGATGTTAGTGTAATTATAATTAAAAATATTTTAGCTATTTTCTATCTCATGAGCAATTCTTTAAAATAATGTTTCTTAGATATTTTAGTGGTAGTAATAGATCATTTTAATGGTATAATAGTGGTAATTTTAATAATAACTTTCGACTTTTATATCTTTTTGTATGAACAAAACGTATACTTTAATATTGTTATGTTTGTACCACTGCTACCTAATCGGAGTTGCGAAGTTGGTTGCATTTGTTTTTTATTCGCGTTCTATTTTTGTGTGTGACGGTTCTGTCCAGCAAAGGGATATAATTTTTCATTTAATTTTGATGATTTCCCTTTGAATATCGTGGGATACAAGAGTTATTTCCTCCCGATTGCGTGAACTATCAAAATGCAGAACGGAGACGATACAGCAGCGGCGCCTGAAAACAGTAAGTTACTTATTTGTTGTCAATAATTTAACAACATTCAATTGCACTGTTTTCTTTTCTGTATTAGCGCAAATAATATTGTAAAAGTTAGGCATTGGCAGTAATGGTTTATTTCATGTGGTCTTAACCCAAAAACGCCTAAGTTATTTGAATGTACCCTCGGCTCCTGAAATAATTCTTAAATATTGATAATAATTTTAATGTCAATGATAAATGTATTTAGAATCTAGTAGTGCGGTTGTGATTTCACTTGCGCTTGATGTTTCGTGCGTTGGTTCTGTGTATTTGGGTGGTTTGCACACTTATAATTATTGATACTGTGGGTATCTTAATTGGAGTGTGAAACATGACTCACATTCCTCTGGTCTACTATTGTATAAAAATGCAACTGATTTATTAGTCTAAGTTACGTCGGTGCCGTTCTCTTTTCTTTATCGTGATTACGTATCGAAAAAAATATAGTCACATAATTTAAATAGAGAAGTGTTTTATTACAATACTGCTTTGCTACCTGTGCTGTAAAGGAACACAATTAAGTGCATAATAGTATCAGATGCAATGGCATTAACCTGATATTATCACGATGGATTATAGCATGATGCTGTTGTGAATGAATTTTAGAGAAATTGAATATGTTATAAGATATTACCCCTACACTATAGCAAAAATCATTAAAAAAAATAATGTTGGAAATAAAAATTGTAGTCTCTTAAGTTTGCGTGATATGTGGGTGGCAAGATAAAAATAATGCATTTATTAAAAAAAAAAGAAATATAATAATTTTTTAAAATTTTTATTAGTAGTATACATGTATCGTCCATTTTATATTGTAATGCAACAAATTATTGTAGTAACTAACCTGTGGTTTATGTTATACAATAAACAGTGAATAGTTTTCATTGTCAAATCATAATTTATGAAATCATAAAGTTGTATAACAGCATATTATTTATATAAGAAATTTTCAATGAACAAAAAAAATGTCACTACTTATTGATTTAAAATTGAATATCTTGACTTTGTGGAGAAAATTACATGTAACTTGTCTGTAAAAATAAAAATAAAGGAGCATAAATTATGAGTAAAAAAATATTTATAATAATAAAGAAATTCATATTTATTTCATTGTACCTAATATAATTATAATTTTTATTATGATCAACATAGTCTTTTGCATAACAAATTTTATATAGCTCATGTTATTGTTGCTTTAATTATATACTGATAAGTATTGATTGGAATTAATACAATAAATTAAAAATAATGTTAAAGTGAATATGAGATTAGGTTTTTTTTTTGCTTTCGAATTTTATAACACACATTGATAAGATGAGTGGGTAGTTGATTATAACATAGGATAAAGCAATACAAAAGCAATGTATGCTTTTGTATTGTTGCTGAAATTAAAGTAAGAGTATATAATAGTGTTACTCAATATTATATGATATATGTATGTAAATTTCACCTTTTGCCATTATAATAGATTTTGTGTGAAATTACAAATAAGGCAGTTCTCTTTGAACTACTACAGCTTTATTTTTGTGTAGCTTATCGGCTGAAAGGTTCACTATGCTATGCAATGCCACAGGCTGTTAACACAATTGATCATTGCTCATCATTTAAATAATGCCCATGGATTATGTAAAAGCTATACTTATAAATTTTTATTAATACAACTAAATATTTTTATGGTAGTACATACTAAACCTCCATATAGACAGTGTTTATTTAGAATAAATACAGGCAAAAATTAACCAGACCTGAAATGTGGAGTTGTAGTCGTTTTAATCTGATTTTCACCTAAAAGAATTTTATACTTAAGTGGTAGGAATAGTGAAATATACATTTCTGCATTTACAATCATAATTTATTATTCTAATAATTTGACATTTTATAAATGTTAGTTATAATTAGATTAATATTTCAATTACTTAAAATAACAAAGACTATTGCTATCACTGGAAGATAAAAATATTGAAATAAGTTATTTTTGGAAAATAATTAGTTCCACAAAAAATACTCATAAAATGTGAATAAAATCAAATTAATTATATCAGTTTTAAAGGAGTTTGGATTTGAAATTCTTAATTATCAAAAGACATTTTCTTGTAGGTCTGTTTATTTTTTGAATTCTTTAAAAACTCTCCAATTATTCAATTCGCTTTTATACTTGGTAAAGTGGGCGTGGGGCATAATTTTTTTTTATGATTCATAGAGACATTCATATAAGGTAATAATATACATTCATTTGTATGTATGTACAGGTGTTTAAATTACTCTGGGTGATGTCCGCTTGACCTTGAGAAACAACTTTGAGGCAAATTTTGTACTTTTAACTATTTAACGCGATTTCTGTTCAAACGTATTGAGCCATTATTTTATTGCGTGTGCGTGCTACCTTCATTAATTTCTAACATAGTTTAAATGTAAATTTACAGCATTTTTTTTTAATTTTTGTATGAATTGTAAGAGAAAAAACAGATCATAGGCGATAAACAAGGTGTGATAAAAATCATCTGCTTCAGTCAATGTTAATAAATGTGCATCACGATCGTATGTAGGTGCGAACGCATTGGTAATGAGCTGTGCGTATGCATATCAACCGGATCTGGACACCGTTTTGCGTAATGCGAAAATATTTGTCTTTGTGCAGTCGTGAAACTGAGGGAAAACTGGACTTACAACGGTCGTGTTCTCTAAAATGAAATTAAACACTACAGATTGCCCAGTGATTTTGACTTCTTTTCGATTTATTTACATACTCATTGTATCAATTTAAATACGATTTTCGATAATATTACAGTGACTACTGTACACATGAATGATTTTATAAAACGTTGATTCTATCTTCACGATCTCTTTGTTTCTGTTAATACAAGTTAACCATATTGCCCATCCTCATAAGACAATTTATTTCACTCTATAATGTCGTATAACCGAGTGTTACACAAAATGTTCATATCTATTACATCTATTCATCATGTTTTCTTTAGGATATGTTTATTTCATTACAAACTTAAGCCGTCACTAGCCCGTTTCTCTGGGCGTGTTAATTTATTTATTAATTGACATACATAAGAATTATTATTTCCCTCGAGTTTGGTGCCTACTAATTTTCTCGTCTATCGACTCGAGGATAAAAAGTTTCATTAAAATTGAAATACCCCTTTTTCCTTTTCCGGGATGGAATATCAATAAAACCTTTTCATAGTAGATACCTATACATCACAAAGATTATTCCTTCAAAATTTTATGTGTCTAAAGCCAGCGGTTTAAGCTGTGCGTCGATATATAGGACAGTTGGTTAATCAATCGGGAATTAATTTGTATACAAACGTATTGATGTTTATGTACGTAGATATTTTATCAAGTTTAAACATTAACAATATTACAAATATTGTAAATATTTTACTCAGCAGTCGTATTAATGATTTTCCGTAACTACCCACGTAATTTGTATGTAGAAATCTAACAGTATGGTCACTGACAATTTTTGTCCTTACCCTACAACTAGATATCGTCTGGCTTAATGTCACGGCCTTAGCAACGTCTGCTTGAATAAACCGTTTGATTAGGTATTTAAAACTTTATCTATTGAAGAGTTGTTAATGCCAAATTATAAGCACAATTTTAGTTTTATTAACTACGTGGCGATTTCGTATTACACGTTTTTAGTTCGCATCACTTTGTCCACACTCTAAGCCGTTAAAAAAGTCAAACGGCATTAATCAACAAAAGTCAGTATTTTGACTTTATTTCAAAATTGTATAAAGAAATAAAAATAGTTTCCAAATTGCATGGTACTCTAATTACATAATTTCGCTTATTGAGGCTTTTTCAATCCCGACAAATAGATTTTTTTCGACTTATTATGATTTAAATTCTGAAAAATGAAAATATCGTTTTAAATTTAAAACCGTGTAAAAGCGTAATTGTGTAATTCAAGTACTGTGTAAATCGGGATAGGTGTTAGTAGAATTCTCTGTATACAATAAAGTATTGATTATTATTCTTATTCTTTTCTGCTAAGGTTCCATTCGTGTTGACAAATGCATCTACTATTGATTTTACTTATATGATAGGTAGGACTTAAAAGTTTTAGTCAAGAGATGATGTTATAGGTTAAAACACTTCAAAGAAAACCACGACCATATACAATTGTATTATTTGTACAGCGGAATTTGGTCCGCCTTTTGGAGGAGATGAGATAATTTTGACTTGAAGAAAGATGTATAAAGCTGTGCACGATTAGTTAGAGTAGAATTCCGAAAAATATAGATGATTAAATAGTTAATACTCGACTTTTTTAAGAATATAATTCCAAATTGTAAATAAATTGAAAAGGTTAATCGTTTGATTATAAAATGTTTGTCTTAAATGGCATTGGACTAATACGTTAACACATGATCTTATGGAACAATGAGGCCGTAGTTGGTGATGCATGTTTACCCAGAATACTCTGATACTCTTTTGTATAAATCCTGGAACACAGCAACGCCGTTATGGTGGCAGTTTGACATTGACGATGGAGGAAGCTGCCCGCCCGGCTTAAAAAAAAAACTACCACCAACCATCAACCGTTGGTACTAATGTGGCCGCGGAAGTAGAAGCTGTAATGAAGATGAAATGAATCAATGTAATTTGCTCAGTGTTAACATTTAAATAAGTAAATTTTAATCAGAAGCATTTAATAGCTGCATATTTATATAGAGCCATTTTTTCCGTCGACCAATTCATCGACAGTTCTCTGCCGGTTTTTTTTGCCACGTTCGTGTTTAACGATTGTAACCATGGATTATATTTATTAATACTTTAATGATATCACAAATATAAAATCCATATTAAAAACTAATAGTAAAACGCTTTTTATTTATTACAGCAAAGGCCCCACTACCAGAAGAGGTGACCAAGCAAGCCTTCCGACTTAAAGTATGGCGACATCTGGAGAACACCTCTCTGGCCATGTTCCCTCGTCCGGTATACAACAGGATCCCCAATTTCAAGGGTGCTTCAGAAGCAGCTGCTAGATTGGCAGAATTGGAAGTGTTCAAAAAGGCTAACACTGTCAAAGTTAACCCTGATAAACCGCAGGAACCAGTACGGTAAGTTATATATAACTTACTAAGTTGCAAATAAATGTTATTCCATCTTTAACATCAAACAGAAGGGTGCTATTATCGTAGCTACTCGACGGAAAGTAACAAAATAAAACATGATTTATGTGATTAAACAAAAAAAATTCTCTCTTTACGCTGTGGGTTATCGAAATTTTGTTTATAATTATATTTCATTTATAATATCGCAATATGCTACGATTATTGTACATTGTAATAGTGAAACAGAAAATACCCATAATTCCTTATTTAAACGATAAGTAAGTTACCAAAAAAAGTCGTGTAAGAGAATTCGGTGTAAACAATTAAAAAAAAAATTAAAACTTAACTTAAGAATTTATTCAGTGCTTACACAATTTAATTAATTAATATAAAGAAAAAAAAATAATAGGGTGAAAACAAAACAAGTTGTGTATAAAAGTAATTTAGTATATATAATTTAGTGTGTATGTAAATAAAAGTGCAATAATTTGTTTTCGGAGCGGGTCGAATGTAGTGTTGGTATAGCGTGCGGGTACGACCAACCATTGCGAAACGACGTTGAATTTCTCGCCGGCCGCGCTTGGTTATGTACGTTTTATAACTTATTTAACGCGAAGTCCTCCGCTTGGGAACGAGACCTCGCGCACTCGTTGCATTTGTCAGAATTGTTACGAGCGGTGGAAATGGTCGCTAGGATGTTCTTTTTTTTATAGCATGGAGTAGGGAAACGAGCGAGCAGGGTCACTTGGCACAGTCGTATCAATAGGGTAGTCGCAACTGCGTTGCCAAATAATATTATCCATTAAATACATTTTCTTATTTATTAATAAGTTAAGCGTTTTTGTCTGTATCCCTGTCATAGATAAAAATACTACGTTCCATGAAAAGGACACATTTTTCATCAGTTTTGATATTATTAACATGTTATTTAAAGGATGTTACTATGAATTACACGATTTAATTTTCATTTCAGTGAATTGTACAAATAATTGAACGTTAATTTTTTTTTTGAATAAAAAAGAATTACGATTAAGAACGAAGTTCACAATACGTATATATATATATATATATA
>DWQX01001283.1:0-29448 GCA_018245475.1 Pharmacophagus antenor | reverse complement strand
TATATATATATATATATAAATAGTAGATATATTAGCTCATTATTATCGATACACGTAAATAAGCGTTTTTCGCACACGAAATATGCCTTTATTTTTTAGAATTATTGTATAACATACATTCTAAGACGACGAAACATTTTTAATATAAATTCTATGCCTTCGTAAATACGTAGTGTGATATATATTAATAATATTCACACTCGCTATTCTTAATACAGAGTAATAACATAGGTAAATCATTATTATTAATTTGTTTAAGTGCAGGTTTATTCAACCGTTAAATACATTAAATGCTAACGGCTTAGAAAAAATAGCGTGAGAAGTTTGTACTCCTCGAACGTTTCTTGTAAGTATGAGCACATGCTATGTACCGCGGACCCTTGTACTCAGTAACCCAAACAAACGATGACGATATTTAAAATACCAGTGGCGCCATCTAGTATAGATAATATTTGTTATCGTATATGGAAAAGTTGTTGCCTTTATTTTTTAAGAGGGCGTTGATGTTTCATTATTGGTAAATAAATTTTAAATAAATTAGGATTTAGTGAAAAGCTTAAATACTGTACATATCATATAGAACTCTCGCGAATAAAAAAATACTAATAATAAATATAGATTTGTGCCAAGAATAATAACTCAATTATTCTTAAATTTTTAAAATGTGATTTCAGTATGACAACTTTAAACACTAACTCTAGTTAAAATTTTTAATAGTTTATTTTTATTCCATTTCCATAAGACCCATACATTAAGACTTGAAGATCACATATTCAGATAGCGGAGGCTTAGATAGGTACTCTGCCACACACTATCAGTTTACTGTGCAACATTGGACTCGACTTACTCACGAGAATTTTTAAACAAAGTCTATACATATAAAATTCAATATCCTGACTTCCGATTCATTGACTAACCCAAATATCAACGCACAGCCAAAACCACAAGTCCTAGACATGAGATTTAAAGAGTTTATTCTTTGTCATGTCTATGTTAACCACTAATAGAGGGTTGTGTGTATGCGATGGAACACAATCTACGGATTCAAAGTATCATCGGCTCTTTATTTTTTTTTTATTTTAACACTAGATTTACGGATAAATTTTCATGGATTTCTTTTCGAGTCTCTAGTAATTTTGTGCATTACATAAATCAGTGTTGCTAAAAGCAGTATGAACAATTTAAAAAGTCAAACGTATTTTATTATTATACAAAACTTCTTGTCTAGGGTTGTTCTGTCAAAATGACGGGTCCCGTGAATCTAGTGTTAATAAGCTTTATTGTTTACCTTAAATTAAGGTACAATGGGCGGACTTAATGCTGAAGAGCATTTTCAAATTTTTATTGTTTTTACTGAGATAAAATTTATTATTTATAACCATGTCTACAGTGTTGCACGTGACATAAGAAACAAGTTGCCGTAAACCGGAATCGCGAAACATTCATTTACCTTACATTTTATGACCTTCATGTTCATCGGTTTTTACAGAATAACTTCGGTATTTCTCGTCTAATTATATCGCTTAAGGTCAATAGCATGTTGGGTGTTATCACGCACACATCAACGAAATAACGTATAATTAATACGGCATATGAACGCATCTAAGCGTAAGAGAAGTTTCCATTTAAATGTTTTTCTTCATATTTGCTAAATCTTAATACTACTATAACAGATTAACTATAGACGGCAGTCACTTAAACATTTTAAGTATTACAATAATTTATAGCAAAACGTAGGATGCACGCAAAACCATAAGCGTATGGCACTTACGCAAGCGCTTCTGACGCACTCGATAAGCGTGCACAATGGTCAATACCAAAACATTTTGACTATAAGAGTTTTACACGCAGGATATTTAGATGTTATATATACTCGATTATATATCAGTAGAATATATTTAGTATATCCTATCCTGTATGTAATTCGTTACAAATACATCAGAAGTTGCGTTCAATATCGTACCTTATAAAATAAAGATGATAAATAGGTTGATAACGCATGGAGTTATGAAAGTACTACGGCAGTGACTGTTTCTACTGCCTAACTATGTAATGTTATTATGACGTAACTATAGTGTCTGTTTAAAAACACATCGTTTTGGGCTTGCATTCATCATATGCTCAATTTTCGAGCTACAACTTGTTTTTGTACGGTCGATATTTCTCGCTGCGATTAGTCTTTATAATGTAAAAAAATAATAACTAAACACTTATTTATTGACTTCATGTGGTGATTTATATCTCAAGATTCAATAAAAGAAAATTTGTTTCCCGACCTCACTCACAACATGTGACGTCACATTCGCTCCTTGCAACATCGAAAAAAGAGAAAATACTTTAATGGGCCACAATTAATTTATTACTGGTTCAATTGTGTGTGCGTTATACCCGATAACATTACAAAGAAGATTAAAAGTATAAATATGTAACAATAAAATGGATCTCAACTCACTATCGGTCAAGTCATACTTAGGTACTTAACGAAGATTGCATAACACTAGTCTACCTACATTTACATTTATTGACGTTTAACCAGTGTATGATTTATACGAATTCTTAGTACGCTTCTTTAACCAATAAGATGTACTTAGTATATGGAAACAAAAAGTAAATACTTTTTCTTTTAAAAATTATGTTTTCCGTGACCTGCTAAATTGCGGATATAGAAGGCTTTTCATGCGTTTTCATGAACCGGTTTCATGGAACTTAATATAAAATGGAACTTAATCCAGTAGTAATTTAAGAGAAAGAGTATTGTTAGCGAGCGCGCTTTACTATCTACGGGCTCATTGTCACTTAACGTCACGTGAATCGTGAAAATTAAAATTTCACCTGCCTAACAAATGGTATAACACTAAACTCTTTGACCGCAAACCTTTGCTAATAAGCTCATATAATTAAGATTAATAAGTAATTAATAAAATAAAAATTATAAACCGATAACAGTAACCTTTGTAATTATGGCTACATAACAAATTGATTGGAAATCTAAATATAATAATGGTTGTATATAAAATTGTTTACAACAGACGATAAAATTTTTATTCGCTGATATTATTAATTGGTTAACACTACGTTACAATTAGCAAATAACTAAATGTAAATCGTTTTTTACTATTACAAGGAGTGAAACTTCTAACATTGTTAACGAGGTCGCATGGGATTCTAAATGGGTGTACATCTATTAACCATTTGCGGACATATTAAGTTACGTAGTCGTATCTGATTCACAGGAGCACCAGTATTGATGCCTGTACAGGTTAATTAGATATTTAAGTTCTTTCAGAGAAAGTGTATAACTGTTACGTAAATGAAAAAAGGGAACAAAAAATTATATTACCTAGCTATACTGCCGGAGAGCGAATTAGAAACCGAAACGACAATAAAAGCGTTGGTAGCTGAGAGTATATTCGCAACAGGTCAATAGTTTTTGTTAAGACTGGATTGGCTGACAGAAGTACAGCGCGTCAGATAATGACCGTACCTGTAAATTCCCGTAATACTAAAGGCCAATGAAGTGCGTTGTGATACACGAAGAAATCTTTTCACGTTCTAATTTCAAACACATTATGGGATAACCTCGGCAGAAATTTGTATTGTCTTTGAAAATGCATAAATCAATGAACCTAGAATCGATTTTCGATTGTACTAAAAACTATTTTGAAATATATTTCAATTGTGAATTCTTAATCTTAACCTGTTAACCGGGTCGTGATAATTTAACGTTTGATTTTTTTATCTTAATTATACAAATCATAATAATTTAACGAATAAACGACATTGTCGTGTAACTTAATGCCGTTTATGTAATCTGACAATGGTACCAAAACTGCTGGAAGATGTGTCGTTTTCATAGATCGTAGTATTTTATCAATAACCGATATAGTAGTCAAACCCGCTTAACAGTTTAAGGTACCGGTGGTCCCCGTGCCATTAAACGTGTTAATGTTCAGTATATAGGCGCATTGTGAACTGACACAATTAAACTTACGAGAATTACCACTTATTGCACAAAATAATTTGACTGCTTCCGTGGCGCAGTAGTTTACCGCCTGCCTAACAACGAGGTGGTCCCGGGCTCGATTCCCGAGCGACAGGAATAGTGGAGTCTCGGTGGAAGTAGAATTCCCGAACTCGCTTAGGTAGCTACAACCCTCAACGACAATCTACCGCTATTATAGCATTATTGTGTACTGGCAGTCATATTCGGGGCAGCCTGTTTCGTAGGCGAACAGGCTTCACAATCTACGGCGTCATTGTCACTTAACATCAAGAGAATCGAGGTCAAGTCCTATCTTATAATCGATAAAAATAATTGTAAAATTTAATAAAGACATTTTGAGTTAATTTATTTATAATATCAATCAACAAGACGAGCTAGAACTCTCGGTACGGTAAGAGATACGCTGAGCTAATAACCTCAGATTGCAGACATGGCTTACTCGTACATCGGACCACAATACGCTCGTCGCCTTTATGAACAAAACAACCGCGGCTCGTTATTCTCCTGATTACACTAACATAGCGTTATTACGGAACGCTGTGATATTAGCACTATGTTGTTAGATGACAGTGTAATTAGGTCAAACACACCAGGGCATTTCCAACGACCCGGTTCATTTTATTTTAACGCACAACGAACCCCTGTTAAAACAAATAGTAATATTTACCTATTACTCTGTATATTCTTCGTTTTTTTATTTATATATTATAAAGATCATATCATTACGCGAATTCACAACGCGTATCGTCTGAGATATTTCCCCTTCATTGCCCATGTATTTATGTACCTTAGAAAAAGTTTCCATTAATTTTGTCTCGTATTATTTTTAAGGTCACTTTGTGGATTTTATCTACAAGATTTTACACGTAAAATATAGGAAATATATAATATTGATAATTACAATGATCGTTTGTGACAGTGCTTATATAATTAAAAAAATTAATTGCAGAAGAATAAAGGACTATAAAAAAAATTAACATCACTTTTTCAACAATAAAAATACAAACATTGTAAAAGTAAAATTATACGACTCCCAAAATGATCCACATTTCCAACGCGTCACGGTCAACCAATTTGCCGCGGGAATTGGTGTCCCCGATACACAGTTTATGGTCAACTAAATCCAAATAGGTGTATAGCGTATGTGTAACAGGGTCAAATGAATTGTTTGTATTGTTAAAATTTCCCCTAAAGCCCCTTCTAGTAAATACCTCTTTTATGACATTCTTAACGTACTTATAAAGTTTATTACAGCTTTTAAATAAAAAAAAGGCTTGGTTAACAGGAATGAAATGGTCTGATGGAAAGGATCATACCTCTAGTAAAATCGAGTTTAAATTAAAGTAAAAGATTATAACAATCAATAACATGAAAAATTTTATAAGAAAAGGGTTTAGACTTGCTCATTGACGACCTTAAAATGTCTATACTCTTTTTTAATATTATAGCAAAATTAATTCCGTCAAATCATTGCACAAAGAGAAAAAACTGGTAAAAACAATTGTATAATTTAGGACTTAAAATATAAAAGGAATATATTTGTGCATATTTACCTTCAATGTTTCAGATGTCAATAGCTAATAAACTATTTTAATTTATGTACCACAATAATAATACATTTGGAACTTATGAACTTTAACAAAACTTACCTGACTGTTTGAACTATCATTCTTAACTGTGGCAGATGCACCATCCAAGTCACCCATCCTTGGTTCTGAGTCACTTTCAACTTCAAATATTACTTTATATAGATCAAGGCCTTCAGGGACGTTTGACTCTATGTTTGCCTCGGGTCTTATTGTAAGTTCTTGATTAATTAACTGGCTACGGCTCACTTTAAGTGAGCCTTGAAGGGACTCTGATATGGCCTGAAAAATAAATTGAAGTTTTACATATTTTCATGTATGGAACATAATATCTCCTGTAAGCTGCTTAGGAAACTATATATGGATTTATACATGGATTACCCTTAAAGATTAGTATAAGAAAACCTTTTAAGCAGCATAGACTGAAAATTTCCCAATAACAATACAAATGTTCGAAATCAGACTAATGAACGACAAAAATACTCAATCTGAATAGTCTAAGTTAGCAGTAATAAATTGCAATCTCTAAAAATATAATACAACATAACAATAGCATAATTTTATTACACTAAAAATTAACAACATATTTTTTCACTTTACATACTGATGATAATAAAAAAAAGAACTGCTAAACATTCTTGACTCAAAATATGTAAATGTATATATTATAAGATAACTGAAACCACAAGACCTACAGCTAGGTGAACAATTATATTATTTACATTATTAATCGACACTGCAGAATACCTATTGTCTCAAAATTTTAAAAACTTCCCAGTTAATTTGAACAAATATAATAGTAATATGCAATATTATGAGGTTAATTTTTACATAGAATTTCCTTTTCTTTTCTTAATCATAAGTAGCTTATTTTCATTCTCTTATCTACAGTTCTAACCTAGTAATAGTATAATCAAGTAATTTACATAAATTAAATCTGCTTGCAATATTTTTTGTTTTTATATTTACCTCTGAATTCTTTAAGTTTTAAAAACTATCGGTTTTGGTGATAAACTACATTCACTTCGAGACATGTGTACAACACTACTAATACATAATATGTGAGAAACAAATGGTTATTCTTACGTCGCTCAATATGTCCTCCAAATCGCAACATACGTTGGTAGTCAATACAGGTGCCGGACTTGGTGTGCGAGATGTTTCTAAATAGAACTCTATGTCAACCGGGTCCAATACCTCATTTGTTAGATATTCATTGAACTCCATCACTGATTGCTGTTGGGGGTACATTAAAATTGTAATACAAAACAAGTCACTAAGCAAGCATGGAATTTAAATATCACAAAAACAAAAACGGCCAAGTATCTACTTCTTACCCATTGATAATTAGGTTCTCTTACGAGAACAGGACATTTTAACGGCGGAGCAACAGCAAAAAATAAAAGATAAATTAGAATAAATGTAAAATGCGGCACATATATGTACTTAGATATTTACCGATAGCCGTCGGATAGCTCACTCAAAGAAACGTCAAAGCAATGTCAAGTAGCAATATTATTCCTATACACGAATAATTAACACATCCGGAGAAATCAAAACATTTAAATTACCAATCCATCAAAATAGGTACAAACACATTTTTGTATAAAAAATAGTGACTTATGTAAATAAAAAGAGATCTACATGATACTTTATTGTGTGTGTATGGCTATGATATGATTTTTGCTAAGTATATCTCCAAAAGTATTTCATTTACCTTCTCTTTCAAGTTGGCTCCAAAGATTAAAAAAATGGCAATTTATAATTTGTTAAATCAGTAACTAAAACCATCCAAACAATTGTGGATATTAATAGTACTGTACCCAACCATGTGGAATTTAATTTTTCCTTTAACGGTTTTTTTAAGAAATATTTTCATATACTAATTTCACTGCAGGTTATCTTTTAAGTTCTACTCATTATTCTTTCATATGTTTTACCGAGTACGTAACTATTCCTTAACAAACTGTATACATCAAGGAACATAATTTAAAAAAAATACAGAGAGTAATTACTTATTATAGATCGCGATCTCTTTCTAGTTCTAAAATGTGACTGATGCATTCCATAGATGATCTACAATAACAGTTATAGTATATCATTTATGATCTACTATAACTAATAGATAATTTCAGTCATTTTTGTATTCTTAAACCATTTCGTAAGTTATTTATATACAGACAGAGTACATGAGTGACATGCAGTAATATATTCATTAATATTATTTACGTTAAAAATAAGCTAAATTTATATGGCAGAGTTCTCTAAAATATTTCAATAAACAGTAGCATAACTAGAATATCCGAATATTATGTAATATTTTATCTGTCCTTATGGCGTCCGTTTGTAACGTATGTTTGTTTTCACAATTTTGAATTTTCGTGTACAATTGTATTTCAAAAATATTAATTAAATTGAAATCAAAATACGAATTTTATATTATTGTTATAATGGAAAAATCTTTAAATGAACACGAGGTACACCAATCATTTCGCTCTCCTCCGCGGCGAAGACGATCTACATTCTTTGAAAGACGAGAGTCTCTTGGTAGGTTTATTGAGAATACTTTTTAACTAATCTGTAAATTATTTAAGTAGATTCGTTTTATATATCAATAATGTATTGCAACCGTTATTTTTTACAGTGCAACAACCACTATCAGAAAGTTTAAAAAAAACCGTATGCAAAAACCTAACAAATTTAAACGAAAATAGTAATCAAGATCTTCAGAGGTACGTAATTATGTATATATATTTTCAATATGTAATTAATAGTTTTATATATATAGTTCAATATGTAATTGACAGTAAGTTAAGAATTATAAGCTGGAGACGTATTTTCAGATATTATGAAAAACTTTTAGCTGAAAAAGAACAGTGGAAGAAAGAAGTTAACAATAGAAGAAACAAGTATCATGATTTGCGTCAGTAAGTAATTTTAGTGAATCTTTTAGCTTTTGATTAATTCAGTATTATTTTGTATAATCTTACATTTAAAAAAAATATTTTGTGATAAACTGGAATATATTTAAAATTGAGCTCCAAAAGTTGCAATGCATAAATTATGGTTTTAATCTTGTATGATTAATGTGCACAACATAATAAAATTAGGAGTAGCTTATTTCTTTAAAAATTATCTTGTTGGGGAATATTAAATATCCTAAGACTTATTGTTTCAGACAATATCAGTTAGCAGCAAAAGCACCTAACAAATCTAGAATATCCTATTCAGCATTATCCAGTGAAGATATACAGTTTTTAAAGGGAAAAATCAGTGTATCTAAACTGGTCGATAGCCAGATGAAGCTACACAAATCAATAAAAGAGACACATGCACTTTATAAAAGAGCATCAGAACTAGATGATGTTATATTAAATTATAGCGAGAATAAAGTTAAAGAAATCACAAATTATATTTTAGAAAACAGCACAGTGGACTGAATTGTAAATATGTAATTATGTAGTATATAATAGCTTAAATTATATTTTTTGGTGTAAATTCTTTTAAAACTCAAATTTATAAAGATATCAAGTATGTTCATGTCAGCCTCCATGACAGTGGATTATGACTGCCTTATAAATCATAGTTCCTTGGTTCAATGATGGACTACATTAATAGTGTAGTCTGGATGATGGTATTCTGGGAAAGCATGTTTCACCATTGGTCATATAGTCTTATTGTCATTTAACATCATGTGAAATTGAAGGCAAATGGTGTCTGATAAAAAATGGTAAGTAAAGCTTGTGTTTTTCCAATGACTTGTCAACTGTTTTCTAATAAAACATGAAATCTTACTAATTTTTGAAGTAAAGAATGGATAATAGAAGATT
The DNA here is from genome assembly GCA_018245475.1 of Pharmacophagus antenor. Classification (NCBI taxonomy): domain Eukaryota; kingdom Metazoa; phylum Arthropoda; class Insecta; order Lepidoptera; family Papilionidae; genus Pharmacophagus; species Pharmacophagus antenor. The sequence continues at coordinate 20,029 of DWQX01001283.1, read as the reverse complement.
TATTTATATTACATTGAAAAGGTCAAAGGTTTGAAATAAGAGAGAGAAAGCAGGGCAGAGCCCATATGCATTTTTGTACCTTTTTATAAAATATTATATTTTAGCCATTTATCACATTTTCAATTTTATGTATATAGTAGTTAGTAGATTGTAAATATTATTTAAGAAATTTTTCAATACTTTCAGCTTTACATTAGTGTAAAATATGTGTTTTGTTCTGTACTAAAGAAATGTTGTACCTAGAATTTCTTTCAAATTATTTTAGCTTTCAAAACATGTTGTAAATATTGCATTTGAAAAACTAGCAAAATGAGTAATGCGAAAACAGATTGAAATTTAATTCTTATAGTTTTCTCAGTGTTTTTGTAAGTTTTCTTAGTGCCATCATCAAAAGATATATGTATTATTATGTATAGAAGTATTGTTATATATCAATGTTAATATTAGATTATATCTACACATAAAAGAAACTATGTTACTAACTATATATAACATAACTAATATGTGAACTGTATTTATAATTCTGTTATTATATTAGCCACCAGATAGTGGCACCCCATCTACTAACCATAGGGTTGTACATTAGCATAATAATTTTAACATCATTGACCTAACACCAGAGAGCAGAATTTAGATATAATATCAACAAGGAGAAGCAAGGCAATAAACCCCATGTTAAGTTTGTATTTAACTCTTCCAAGACGATTTTTTATTTGAAGAAAATAAAAATTTTTGTGTTCGAATTAACTTAGCAAATACGATGGAACCGAACCGCGCCAGGAGTTGGCGTAACCGCGGAACTTTATTAACGTTTTCCCAGGACACCAGGACTGTTATTATCAATGTAAACCAAATTTAACCTGATTAAAATCATATTTATTATGGTAAAACATTTAATGGTACAAATGGTGTACCAGGAGTCTTGAAAGTGTTAAAAAGAAACCAATAGACTAATTTCGGAACGTTGCTGACAACCTTATGCAACAAAACAATTCATAAACAATTGAGAAACAGCAAATGTATTTAATATCATATACTTTGTATTTAAATATTATTGCGATGTAAATATAATACAATAACACTAATCATACTTGTTTTTTCTTTTTTAAATTGTGGAAAAGATAAAGCACATTAATCAGTAATAACAATTTATTTAAATATTTAATAATAATTTACAATTTCATTCATAGTACATAAATTCAGTTCATGAATTACAAATTATTGGAACATCACAATTTTTTTTAATAAAAAAATTGTACAACACTATGTGATGGTGCCAAATTTTATAGTACCAAATTGAATTAATAATTATTAAGTATGATTACTTAGAGTAGTAGGAAATATGCATAATAAATAAAAATATTTGCCCAAATTTATCTGGTTTATAGTCTATGAAATGTAATATTTATAGTCCCAAAACGGGGACTATGAATTCAATTTTTCACTCAATCATTTTAGATTTTGGGGACTAGGGTGTTGAGCATTCAATTAATCACAAAAGACAAAACATGCAACATAGTGATACTATGAGAACCGACCATGTTTTTATTTTCGCTTTATTTTTTCTTAATTTCAGTTTAATTAATTCTTGAAATTAAAAATATTTGAATTATTTATGAAGTTTATCAAGAATATTGAAATCTAAATATATGATTGTTTGAAGGAAAGTGGGGGAGGGGGGTCTGATGAGCAAATCTCTTGTATGGCAGTCATTATTGTGTGTGTAATGTTTTAAACTTCAGTCATTTCAAAATCTTCAGGTTTTTGTTCAGGAACTATCACGGCATTTAATATTAGCACTATAGAACAGTCTTTATTATGACTCAACTTAAAGATTGCTTTGTGTGGAAACTTCTTCTTGTCTGTAACTTTTTATCTTTGGCAGTCTTATACTCTCGTCGGCAGGGACTATTTCTAAGATCTAAGATTGTGTTGATTTTTTCTACTATTTCTTTGCCTGTATCATGGTCACATTCAAAGTCATGGTACTTGTATGTTGCATTTGGATGAAAGAAATTGGAATTACCTGCAAATGTAAAATTATTAAAGACATTTTTTATTTTAATCAATCAAGTTATAAACAACAATAAATATACACAAATACTATATAATGAACTGCCTACATGGAACTGGTTTATAGCTAATGTGCCTCAATCTGTATCCATAACAGCGTTTTATGTGTTCTGGCAGTCACAAATATGAAAGCCAGAAATATTCAGGGCGAACATGCTTCACTATCTATAGCTTTATTGTCACTTAACATCAAGTGAAATTGAGGTTGTGTTAATGAATGAAAATAAATATAAATAATTATATATAGTATTACAACACAAAAGGTTTATTTTAGTTTATTTGTGAATGTGCAGATACCTTACACAACAAATTTCGTTTACCTGTACTTCGATCATTGAGGGAAGAACTATTGTGACTAGGTGAATAAACTATCCTAAAAGTTGTTTTATTGGCTTTTGACTCTAACGTTTGACACCATGCTACTGAGTCTATGCTGTGCAGGAAATACTTCGACCTTGACTGCAAAAAAAATGTATATATGTATATATGCTATTTATAATATATAACTTTTTGGGCTAATGAACACAGATATATGGTGCAGCAACATACTGACAAATACTTTTTTTAATTTTTGTCTTTATCATATATATTAATTATAAAAAAATAATCAATGTATGGTCACTGTATTTCTAGACATTTATTACATAAATATTAATTATATATTTCCTTGAAAACTCAATGGAAGTAACACAATAAAAAACCAAATATGATAGTTATCCCTTTTACACTACATAAGTATCATAATAATGACTGCCGCTGTCACTGCATAATGAATATATATCTGTTTAATTTAAAGTATTCAATACCCATGACCATCTTATGAGGGCAGTGTGTGAAATACTGCTTCAAAGTAGCAATTTATTATATTTAATTTTAATAGCTTACCCAAAATGCATGCTTGTGTGTTACAAGGGGCTCTATTTCAATTCTATCCAAGGAAACTACCAACTGGACCATAGTGTTTGTTCTTACTTTTCTTAACAAATGTACTTTATAAACTTTACACTGTGGAGCTTCAGTTGCAATTATATGTGATTGAATTTTATCTAAATTTGTTGCAGCAGCTCTTCTTTCTACAATACAATAACAATATTTACAATTACAATCTAGGCAGGAAAGTATTTATAAAAAATATTTTTTATAGTATAACTATTATTTAAATATTTAAAAAGTATATTTTATGTGTTTACAGTGTACCTTCATTTACTGCCCTTATGGCATTTCGAACTGCTTCTGAGGTTGAACTACCCCCCGTGTTATGCCTTGATGTGTTTTGATGACTCTGTCCAGATTCCGCAGCTTTTGGAAATACATGAAAAGCTCCACTAAACATAGAGCAATCTGGAATTGAATCTGTTGCTCTGTCAATAATAAACTTGGTTTTCAGATCAATGAGACCAAGACAGGTGAAACCAAATTTAGAGCAGGGCTCATTAGCGTCCAGGCAGGGGAAAGCCAAGTCAACTTCTCCATCATCCTCTGCTATACAAAGTCCATAGTCATGCACAGATCCAAGAGTGATTTCTGGGTGTTCAATGCTGGGAATAATATTATATATTTAATTCACAGTTTTTCTTTATATTATTGAAACTGAAGTCTTGAAATAATAAATGCCATATAAGTAAATTATGAAATCTAGAAATAATTGTTTATAAAACATCCTCAATAATTATTCATATTGTAGAAAAGAGTAAACTGTTTAATTAAACAAAGGTAATTACCTGTACTTATAACAAGTAAAACCAATTAAATCTTTAATTTTGGCACTGGCAATAACACACACAACTATTGGATAGTTTTGATGTTTCTCTGGCAGCATTGTCATAAAGATTTTAAATGACTTGATTGGTAATCCTAGTTGTGCTGTTCCATCAAACTTTGCATACTCCAGATATTGACGGTGGGGAAGATCAGGACAATGTTCTAATTGTTCAGCTAACAAAGACTTCTGTTTTTCCACTTTTTTTACTTCCATTTTTGCAAAAGTTTCTGCCATCTGATCAGCAGTAAGTTTAGTGGGTGCATCTTCCCATTTTATAACTTTTATTTTTGCCGCTTTTTTTAATGCCTGTTCCTTTTTATCAAGCCACAATGTTGTATTTGATCTTTGCCTGTAAAAATAATTATAGTTTATACTAATATAAATTTAACTGCTAAACTTCATAAGAAGTAAATGAAATGTTTGCTTTTCAGTGTAAATGTGATTATTTAGATTTATTACAAAAAAATGATTGAATTTATAAATTTATAAACAATGTCGAAAATGCATTTTACAGATTAAAATTTTCAAATTATTCAAAGTACTCAAGTGATTAAAATTTGAAAAATTATCCAAATTTCTTTTTAGATTTTCTAAATAATACCTGTGTGGTAAAAAATCTTCGTGACGTATGTAGCTACCACATATTAGGTCATCTTCTTCACTATCTTCCATATCAGGATAAGCATCAAATTGTGTAACAAATTCCCCTATATCATTGCAATCTGAACTCGAGTCTTTAATTTTGCTGGTGCTCGGTTGATAGGAGATACCTTCTTTAAATTTCTTTTTTTCTTCCAATGCTTTATTTTGAAAAATTTTTGAAAAATCTTCGCCTGCCATCACAATATCACATAAACCTGTGTCATCGGTAGCTATAAATGCATCTCTTATATTCTTTAGAAGCCAAACTTTATTATCATAAGTAGCCATGGTCAATACCTATTTATTATAATTGAAATACTTTAATCTTGATTTCTTTAAGTGTCCAACTTTGCGCCCCAAAGTTAAACACATGTCAAACTTGTCCCCAAAACAAAATATTATTATCTGTCTCGTCTGTAAATATGATAGTGTTTGTTAACAGATTATAAGTAACGTTTATTATTATTACTATATTATAGTAAATGTTAACAATTATAAAATGTGATACAAAATCAATTGCGTGTAAGTGTTAAGCCCTTCAAACTAAACAATCTCTGCAATAAATTTTGCTTTACCATTTATGTTTTATAAAAAAAATATAATGATCATCAATACAATTAAACCTTTCATGAAAATTGACTAAAATGATAAAATTTTATTATTAATACTTAGTACAATTTATTTAATCAGAATCTTAAACATGAGGGTCTAAGCAGATTTTAGATTCTCTAGTTAAAAAAAAAAACAAAACGTTTTCGTATATTTTGACAATTTAATGTAAACTAGTGTGATTAACCATCATATTCTAAATTTCCTTATAACATCAGATGGGAACAAAGTCAGGCGCTAGTCTATATAATGGAAAAAACTTAATAAAGGATAAATTAAAAATTTAACGTTTTGTATTAAGCGATGCATCCACTGCACTTTCCGGTTTTTTACTCTGATTCCTGAGTTTGGCAACAACGGTCTAGATTTGAATTTTGTTAAATGCGAACTTATTATGCCAGATAATTATGTAGATAGAGACGCCGTTATATCTAGCTCTAAATAACTAAATAAAGAACGCCACGGTTATTTGTCTTCAATAAAAAGTTACGACTTTTAAGTTCTAAACGATTCCCCACCAGATTTTATAAATCATAAATTACGAAACCTTTAAAAAACTTTAGACCGACTTTTCCAAATCAATTGTCGCATGGCTTTTATTCTAATACAACATAGCCTGTTTGTTCAGAAGTTTACGTATTTCTTGCGGCGTTGTCAACTTCACAAATTTCTTCAGCATCTCATATGTCTAGATAATTACAAGACATACGGGTTCTTCTTTTGCTAATGTAAAATTTGATCAACGCTCATGGACTCAAGCAATGCTTCCTGTAAGGTTCTCACAATGCAAGGGTCAGGTCAGACACAGAAAACACTCAAACTATCAACTCGATGCACAACACCACACTACCAGTCACCGACACACCTCATTCGTCGCCTGTCTCGCTCGCCGACGAGAGGGACGGAAACAAAACTCGCACACCACGTACACTAGATACACCCGAATACCCGAGCGCTTCTCGCCCCCGTGTATTGCGTCACAGGCCACCGATAGTCGCGGCTAGGGCCCGTGCCCCGACTTCGATGATCACGTAGCTCGCCATAGAGACAAGTTAAGCCAGCTTCTCTGACCAGTGTAGTTAGTGGGTGAGCTCAAAAAGACAAACAGCGCAAACTTCTCCGAACCAAAAAGGAGCAGCAGATGTAAGGTTCGGTGGCCTGAGTCACCGAAAAACTTTTTATATGTATCTACCAGCATTTTTGTCTTGAGTTCATGCAAACAACGCGCTGATTTTTAAAATACTGGAGCGCTCGTCATGTTCTTTCATAGTTCCTTATATGGACAAGGCAAAGGACGCCTGGAGCGTTGCGTGTGCCAATAGTGTTCTACCTTTAAATAACTCTTCTCAAAAGCTATGGAACAAGCTTCTCTGCAGACTGTTAAGAAATAAACTTATAAACACATCTTCTAGTCCTGCAGAGCTTGCTCATCTTTTAGTTATAGGAAAGTGGGAATCCGGACTTTGGTTACAGTCATTACCGTCACCGAGTGCTGGCACTTTGCTGGACTGCAATACATTTCGTTTATCCTCTGCCCTGCGTTTTGGTGCCCCCCTTGTCATCCCTCATCAATGTGTTTGCAGCGTAAACGATGACAGATTCGGTCACCACGGGCTATTTTGCATACAAAGCGCCGGTCGATTTTCCCGGTATTACATTATTAATGATCTAATTCGTCGGACTCTTATCACCTTCGGTGTGGCAGCTACACTGGAGCCTTCTGATCTGATGCGCGACGATAGCAAGAGATCTATTAGAATGAATGGTTCAATGGACAGTGAGACAAACTCTTGTATGGAATGTTACTTGTGTCTATACAATCGCTTCGTACCATATCCAAGGCGCTTCAAGTACTGCTGGCGCAACCTCAAACGACGCAAGTATGAGAACCATGGTAGAGATTTTACATTTGAACCGTTTGGGATGGAAGTCTCAGCGTCAAGCCCAGAGCCGGTAACTATATGTCACAATAAATAAGACTTGCCATCCAACGAGGCGATGTCAATAGTTTGCTTGGTACCATGCCAGTTGAAGATAACCTGGAACTATTATTTTTCTTATAGTATTTATATTGTTCATAGTTTTCTAAATAGTTAGCATAGATTAGTTGTAAAATGTGTTTTATTATGTATTCAATTTAATTTCTGATCCTCGAGTTTTTAGAAATTAAAATTTCAATTATCCTATTAGAATAAAGGATTCATTGCATATATTTTTTGCTGTTGCTCTTGGCAACATAGTAGACGTAATTTTAATGTCACATGAAACGTCAAACTGTGTTGAACATTGTTGATATAAATATCGAATATGTAAGTTCAAAATTTATTTGTTTACAATTTATTTTAATGTATTATCCGTTTGATGAGTAATAGGGAACTTAAGGCCTTGTTGCTAAAGAAGTTACAAAAATTTAAAGTTAAACGTTAAAAAGGCATCTTATTCCTTAGTAAATATCGTCATATTAAATTATCGTTCTATCTATGTAAACTTCTATTATTTTTGTAGTAATATTAAGTAAAAATAGCTGCGCATTGCATTTATTATTACTTACAGTAAAATAACAAAACCTGTTTTTAGTTTTTTACTTTAATTTTAAATAAAAACAAAAAACATTCATTGAAATTTTAAAGCCTGATTTAAACGATGTTGTAATTGCCCATAGCCAACATGCAGCGTCTTAAGTCTTGCACGCAGTCATAATAAGACTTATATGGTGGGGCAAGTGTAGCATCATATAACTTTAACATTTCAACAAACTTCTTTATGGCGTCACCATATTTTCCTTCTTCCATTGCTGCTTGGCCAAGCTTGCATAACATGTCAGTGTCCTAAAATAATATATAGAATTTTTAAAGATGAAGGCATAATTGATTTAAGTTTATACAAAAGTAAACAGAGACATTTATTTAAGGAGCTAGTGTGTCCATAGGTGTATTTGTTGTTAATTAGTGGATTGAGAAATTAAGACACTGCTTCTAATTATACAATAATCTTTTTTCACAGTTGATAAAATACTTAGCTTTTGAAAACAATGGCTGATGATGAAGGTAATAATAATTAAATAAAATTTACAAAATGTTTCCAAAGAAGAATCTTTATAACAAAAGCAAACAGAGTGAAGTTATAATTTGTGTAACTTGAGTGAAGTCAAATAATCAATCATTAATTCAATTAGTCAATTATTAATTTGATCAAGTTATTATGCATTTGTAATTTGCAGTTGTTGATGATGCTGAAGAGATTGGACTTGAAGAAGATGAAAGTGGAACAGACATCAGCCCTGTAGAGACAGAAAAACCCCTACCACCTGCAAAATATGAAATCCGACCAGGACTTGGTGAAAGGTGAGGATGTTTGGATGGATTTCATAATTCAATAATTTGTTTAGTATCACATTCAAATTGGTGCACTGAATACTAATTAGAATAGCTCCAGGAAGTCAGCCCTACCACAAATACTGTTAGTAAATGCTGAAGCATTAAAATATAAATCCTAAACTGGATTTATTTATGTCACTTATGTAGAGTAACAAATTGGTTATGATCCCAACCTATAACTGGAGAATTAATCTATGGCTAAGTGTATTAATCTACCAACATTGTAGTAATAATATGTAGGCGAAACCCCTGTTGTCAAATGCCAAAACCAAGTCAACCCAACTGCTGTAATTACTTTATTAGCAAAAAAACTATGTTGTTTAGAAGTTAGTAAAATTTCAAGGCGTAATTTTTGAATATGAATTTTCTTTGGCTCTTGTGAAGCTCTGTAGGAATATTTAGTCGATGCAATGGTGAGGCATGTGGCGCTTTCAAACATTATCATTGTTTAATTTTCATATATTAGTTAGTTGTTAAACTTTTTGTCAACAAATATCACTTAATGACGAAAAAAAAACAGTGCGTAAAATGAACATACGTATTTTCTAATATTCATGGTGAAAATCATATTATCTCAATTATGTCTGTAGATTTCAGGCGGATAATGTACGGGAAATAATTATTTTGACAATGAAAGAACAGTTGATGGGGCGGCAGTATCGCGCGGATCAGGCTCCGAAGTGGGCAAAAAGCATCGCCAATGCGGTGCGTCAACGGGTGCAGGAATTAAATATGAAAAGGTGATTCTAATTATTTCATACTAATAATTGTGTTATACTCATTGCCGTAAAATTATTTTTAAACGCAAGTATATGCAATTAATATGAGCATCATATGGGTTCATGAATAAGTGGTACATTACACGTTTAGGTTTAATCAGAGGTGTAAAAATAGTATACGAATTTTATGGTTTCTTCAAGTGGTTATTAAGGATAGACATACAATTGGAACAGGAAAAACAGTTAATGACGAGGCTGTAGATGTTATGTGACAATAAGGCCATAGATGGCGAAGCATAACTGCCCAAAATACTCGGGATCTTTCATGTATGACTGCCGTGATACTACGTTACGTGAGTTTACTGTTATGGCGGCAGAATAACGTAAGGGTTGGTAGCTAGCCAAGTGGAACAACTCATGTGACCCCTTAACCAAACACAGAACTTCCATTAGGATTGGAAATAGCCATAACATTAATAAGAATATCATTATTTTTATAACATTGATCTGTTTGAGTTGAAAAAGTGAGTTTATTTGAATTGAAAATTTTCAGATACAAGATTTTAACACAAACTACCATTATTGAAATGAAAGGTGCAGGTATTAAGTGTGGGCAGAGGTGCATATGGGACCCGGAGACTGACAGCTACATTGACGACTTGTACAAGAACGATACCATATTTTGCTACACAATAGTTTATGGTGTTTACATCTACTGAAATATTTTTTGTTTTTTGTAAATTGTAAATGAAACATGTTTGATGTGTAAGTTAATATTAGCGGATAAACAATAGTTACAACAAACTTTCATTTTATTTGAAACCTTTTAAACTTGAAAACTATGTTTGGATTTTATTTGTTAGGGATATAATAATGATGAAAATAATTTTTTGACGTCAGCACTTAAGTTTAAATTCTTTCTCCTGTAGTAATGATTTTGAAAAATATTGTTATTACAGACTAATATTAATTATAATTGTCAAGACTATATTATTTAAAGCTAATTTAATGAAGTTAATGTTAATTTATAGTTACGTTAGTAGAATGATCAAAAAAAGCTATTTAAGTTTTAACTCTCGATTTCTTAACTAAAAAACAATATATATATTTAGTCACTTATAAATTTTCGCTAAATTATCTGTGGTTTGTCTCACCTGTAGAGATTTAAGACCCTTAAGAATGTTCGTGTATTGATCGCATAAACCGCATTTGAGCATAAACTCTTGGCAGTCATAAGGCACCGCTACAACATTGGAGCAAGGTTGATCGGAATCACATCTGTGAATAAATATAAAAATGTACATATATTTCCGCAGCACATTCTTTGCCAAATTAAATATAATCAATGTTTTTTATTCTGCTAAGAAATCCTAGATATCTCTAGCTAGTTAGGTGCTAGGTACAAACATTTTAAAAGCGCCGAGTAGATTACCATGCGTTTCCGTCGCTTAATCTATGCATTTCGTAATTGGAAATGATCATGTTAAAATCGAAACAAACAATATAATAGTTATGTGTATATATCTAGATCTATATCAATGTCTTACTTAAATCTCATGTAGTTTTCAGTCATTTCATCGTAAAGCGGCCAGTTCTCTTGACATGGTACACACATACAATCGAACCAGTACTGGTCTTTCAGAACAGCTTGTCGTTTCTCTTTGGGTACGGTTGTGAAAATAGGCCCATAATTCTCTGAAACTTCTTCGCCTTTCTTAATATTCTTAACTGCCCTTACAACAATGTACGGTCCGCAGAAGTATCTGAACAAAATTGTAAATTCGTTTTTTTAATGGGTAGTTTTAAAATTATACATTTTTAATAATATTCCAATAAATATTATTATATATCACAGAAGTTTTTTAAATAGTTACCTCACGACACCTGGATCACAGGAATGATTAAACAAAGCAAGGGTTGGAAAGACCGCTCCCGCCAAGAATATTGATTTCCCGTTATGTTTCACAACATTCTTTCCTACTTTTGGTTTTGGGCACTGCAGCTCGAAAACTTCATGTGCGTTAAATTGAAGGATCTGCAGATTCTTTAAAATGAATCCTCCAATTAATGCAACATCATTCTTATATTTATCATCAATACCCATTGATTTTAATTCATCGTTCTCCACCGGCTTATCTCTTGGCTTCCCATCGAAATAACCACTTATCTCTAGAAGCTTTACGAGGAAAACTGCCATTTGAGTTCTATGCAAGAAGTCTTGTTTGGTTCGCTTATCTTCATGAGCTACAAGATGGTAAACATTTCTGTAATCATTAGTCTTGTACACTCCAGTTGGTTTTTCGTTAATGTTTGAACTTATTTCATTGAAATATTCTTTTTTCTTTTGTGTTATCATCCGTAAAGCAATGAAACAGGTGATAGAGCAACCAGATTGCCATAATATTGGTAAAATTTTACATTCGTAGCTGTGGTAAGTATTTTGTGCGAGAAGTGCACATTTCTCGCTACAGAATATTACATTTGGACACCTCGGGCACGGAAATGGTACAAAACATCTGCAAATTGAAACAGTTTATTGTTTTAGTTAAAATAATTTGACTTATACGCAAACAAATTACAAAAGTAATTCTATAAACAATTTTATAGTGATTCCACTTTATAATGAAAACAATAAACTTAAAATTCCCAATTTATAATTAAGATATACTTACTTCATAAAACAATTTTGACAATGGGACTTTGAGTATTCTCCTAATAATACTCCACTAAATGGTTTTTCGATTAGCAAAGCTTCCCCGGCTTGTATATCTTTAGTAGCAGTGGCAAATCTTCCCCTTAAATCGTCGTAAACGATTTGAATCGCTTCCGAAGCAGCTGGGTACTGCGGGTTATTCTTTGCTAGTAGTTTGGGTTTCGGAGGTGAGTTGTTCAAAGGTTCAGGATCTTTTGGATTACCGGCGAGTGTAAGACCCTTATTTAAAATCTCCAACATAAGCTTGGCATCGGTTCGTATTTTCTGTCTTCTCTCTTTGTTTAAACTGTTAGCTTCATCAAGAGCACTAATAGTATCTCTGCGAATATGATTTATTGTATATTGACGATTGTTGGTTGTATGAAATAATAATTTTTTATATATGCGATATGATTATAAATTAAAATAGATCAAATTGTTAACATTTTTAACAATACCTACGAAGACGTTTAGGTTTGTTGAGAAAAAAATGTGAGTTTTGTTAAACTTACTGAAAAGCTGTTATAGCTTCTTGGTGCCTTTTCACTATAAGCAAAGTTCTGGCTCTTCTTTCGTATACTTTATATCTTAAATGTCGCGGATAACCGAGTGAGAGGCAGCGTTTAATGTCAGATAGTGTCTCTTCGTGCTGTTCTAAATGACTCAAAGACGCTGAACGATTTGCGTAAACAATGGAAAGTTCTTCAGCTGTAAAGAATGTTATGTACATTTATAATGTTCTGTGGTAATTAAAATGTCGATGAAAAGGTAATGGGTACTGCACCACTTAACTATTGTGTTATTTAGGGTATTATTTATTGTTTCGGTTTAGTGCTAAATCTAAAAATTAGTGAATGTTAAAAGATTATTCGTCAAATGAAAAGTCTTAGAAAGACAAAAAAAAATTTTAAGAATACACGTATAAATATAAAAAAAAAAATTTCTTACTTTCCTTCTGGGGCATAAATATCATGCTTTGACTGTAAAGTTGCAGAGCCTCAGCCCAATGCCCTTTCTGTACAGCTTTATTTCCTTCATCTTTAAATTGGCGCGCTTTTTCCAAATCTTTCTTCGGGAGTATCTTTTTGTCTCCTTGACACTTAACAATGTCGGAATAGAGGTCGTAAGACTTTACTGTAGGTAGGCTACACAAATAAGAAACACGCTTTGAATTTGATTCTAAATTGGCGAAATTACTCCTCGTCACGTCGTCCAAGCTGTTATTCACGGCTTCGTGAAACTTCTTAAAAAATCCTTCGCTGTCAGACATTATTATTTATATCACTAATCTTGTACCACGAATGCTGGCCTATCGCGGATTACATGAAATAATTGCTCTTTATTTTCACAACGAATATAATGGAATTATCGAGAGAATAAATTTAAGGTTAAAAACGTCGAGTTCGAGAAAGCCGGCTCGCTGCGAGCGAATATTGTTCCGTATTTCTATTTTTATAATTAGATCACGATCCGTTCATCGCTTCAGCCGGCTCTCGATACTGTTACAATGTTTTATTTCATAGAAATATAATCACATAATTGTGATACGAAAAAAATGCTTACATCGCATTCAGTGGTAAACCATTAGTTGTAATTATTATAAAAAAAAACTTGTAATCCTCTACGAGCCCGTGTAATTTAAGTTCATAGTAAGACATTATTACCTGAGAGTGAAATAGTGAATATTTTGCATGAAAAGAATTTAAACTATAAACTTAATTCATGGTTGCATAAATAATTATAAAATATAATTATAATTTTTGCTTTCTCTTCACTCAAAATATTCGAATTCAAAACAAAAATTGGGCCCAAGGGTTATGAGGATTAGAGAAAAATATTATTGAAAAATTGCTACTGTAATGTGTGGACGTAAGTGAGATATACAATGGATTCAGCTTGTGTCGTTATCGGAAACTTTACGGTCTTTCATTCACAAGTACTGTGCTGTAACCTGTTATTCAAGAGTATAAATAAAAAAATATGGTGTTATATTAAAAGCTGTTTTCAAAGTATTTAATGATGTAAGAAGCCACACGATGGACATTACATATTAAAAAACCATTAATATTTCATTCCAATATTGACTCTCCATTAATGACAAAGTGATTTCAGTCAATAAACATTCCTGTATAAGTTTTCAATATAGTTCAATTAAAAATCACTCATTTAGTAATATTTAATAAAAAATGTAATCCTTATTTTAGATTTTAATATAGCTAACTAATGAAAATCATTCAATCATTCGTTAAATTGAATTGTTTTTAAATTTACATATAAAATTCAAATCATTTTCATTAAGTTTATATCTGTTTTCAGAAATTCTGGCTAAAATTATATGAGTTATAAATAAAAAATAGTCGATTAGCTTCAGCTCGTATTGAGAACGCCTTTCACACAATGTTTAGCAAAATTGCGCCTTATTGTTTTGGAATACTAATACTAACATTGTTAGTTATTTGTGAATAATTTACACTGACTGTAACGTAATATGAAATAATATAGTCAAATACTTATACATAACTTATCAATAAATTTAATTCAATGTCCATAAGTATTTTTTTCTTAAAATTTCATTCAAAGGATTCAAAAGACGTGACTCAAATGTTCATGATATCGCTAACCGTATTTCTTTGTAATAGTTTTCAGTTAAACAAGTCACGTGCGTATCCCATTGACCAAGATTAAAACATTTCTGGTCCACATTCATTGAAAAAATTCGCAAAAAGAATTGTATTACTTTTTCATATATTTTTAAGTCTTGCTTTTCAGATCATAAACATTTTTTTTCTTACATCAATTATATACGCTTGGATACATATAAAATTTTTAATGATACCGTAAAATAGCCTATTACTTAACCTTGTTCAGTATTTAAAATACTTAGCAATGAAGCGAATAACACATATATTCAGATATTGATTTAAAAGCGTTAATGCAAAATAATTTGTTCATAAGGTGGACTTTATGCCTAGCCTTTGCCAGTCTACTTTAGGGTTGAATAGAGATGAATTAAAAAAAATAAAGAAGATATATAAATAAATATCTAAACATACACTCAATTGATATATAAAGTTACTTGATAAATTTAAAAACAAATAAAGAGCAGGAAAGAGTGAGAACGCGGAAAATGATAATAAGATAAGTACTAAAAGATAAAGAAAGAACCACTGTGGCAAATAATTATTCCATAACAAATCTTTAAAAGCTTCCTTATCGAAAACTTTCTGTACCATAGCTAGCATATCAATATCCTAGTAATTAACTATAAGGATTGAAAATCACTAGTTATATTTTAATAACTCGAATAAAATTGTTTGATTAATGTACAATACCGTGGAGACATTAAGTGTAATTCAAGCTGCATCTCTAGTTTGCGAGAGTCAAGAGAGAGTGCGTGGTTTAGATTTCTAGTATCCATAACCTGTTGTTGGTGACATCTGAACCTAGTTCTAGTAAAGGTACTTACGGTATTAAATTTTACTACCGGTACTAACAACTAATTTAATAATTAACACGTTAAGAACCGCTTACGAGATTTCTCGCATTTCGTTTCCCGTCTTTTATGGACAGATAACGATTTTAAAAGAATTCTTACAAATTTTAAAATTTATTTAAAAAATTATTGCAATTTGTAAAAGACATGTATTTTCTGAAACAAATAGTTTGACAAAACTTGTGTCATAAATAATAAAGTTGGGATGATTTCAAACGTATAATAAGTTTGTGTTTGTGCAAATGGGCGTTCCTTAATGTGTTAACAAAGGATTTAAAAAACTATGTGTAATTATAATGTCAAAGCAAATCTAATATTTTTTTTCAGAACTCATCGAAAATGTGTTTTTGAATGACTACAGTGAAAAGTGCAGAAACATTTTCTAGAATGATCTTTGGTCAAATTATTTTTATTTTTATTATTTATTGTTCCAATGCTTAAAGTCTACTAGTTGTTAAAAGTCAGTCAACAAGTTTTGTATAACTATTTTTTATTGATAGCTATGGTGCAAAGCTAATTGTGTATTGCCTAGGTCAGGAATTTTTTTTATACTCTGACTGTTTTTGATTGCATAAATATTATTAAACAACAAAAGTAATTCGATGATGTGAATGTGAGGTTTGACATAGTTGTAATAAATATGGAGGAGGAGCGGAGTTGTGGAGTTTAGATGAATTAAATGAAATTATAATATATAATAAAAATAAATAAAATATTCAAAATAAAGCTTTTAAGCATTTGTGGTTTTTTATGTTAAACATAAATTCTTAGTAAGGAATTTATGATCAAATTGCAACTTATTATCATTAAATAGGTCAACGAACTGTAAAAGAGTGCGAAAACAATTTAAAATAATTTAAAATAAAAGACGAATTTGCGAGCAGTTCAAAAGTGTTACTTTAAATATAGTTTGTAGTAATTAATTTTTTATAGAAAGATATTTGTTAATTTTTCAAAACTTAGACGTGTGTCTCCCATATATGATTGAATTATAATGATGAAATCGTTGCAATTCCGATTTTCAAGTTTGTGGTTATCCTATTGATATAAGATGCCTCCGCCAAGAATTCATGGATCGTTGGGCGTAACCTTGTCGATTTCTCGGTACTCGGACTGGAGCTGGTCAAAACAATGACTGTCAGTATAAACGTGTACAATGGAATACCATCATAGAGATTCGTAATTGTTTAATTACGTTAATTGAGAATACAGTATATCATCGGACATGTGGCTACTAAAATAGTAGAGGTACCAATATAATATTATAAAGTTTGTCAGAAAAATTGAAACGGAATAATTTGTAACTGAACCATAAAGCTTACAGTAATCAGCTGCAAAATTATATATTCATTATCAAACTCTCGGTAGGTTTTTGTATGCAAATATTAAAAAAAAATCAGACAACTGTTAAAGAGTAATACCCGGTTATGCATAAAATAGGCACAAGAAGTGACACTCGTTGAGTTCAATGAAACGATTAGAATTTAAAGTAAAATTCTTATAGACGGTTAAGAACATAATGTATTTCAAATGACATTAAAAACATTTTTAGATTCCCTATATTAATATTTGGTATCATTATATATTATTGAAGAATTGTAAATTAATAAACAAAAATAATTTAGATAATAACAAATTATTAACAAAACAATTTATTGATTCAAACGTCACTTTGTGAGAACTCTATGACTCAATAAAACAAAAAAATAATTCTCCTTGCTGTCAAACCTACAACATCTGCTGAAGATGTCACCTGTAGAGGCAAAACGCGACAAGATTTAATAAAATTGCGATAATAAAGCAGAAATTATCAAAAATGTTTTTTTGTTATTAACAAAAATTGTGAAAAGACTATTGATAGTTTCACATGGATAACTCATGGTTAGTTAATGAAGAATAGCTAAAATGGTGAGTTTCTAATATTCACATACAAATATTTCTTTATTAACGACAATAATAACTTCCTTAGTTCGAAATACCACACGATCTTAAAGTTGTTACAATGATGAGTTAATAATTAAATTAATAACTCATTATATAAAGATTTGAAATATTTCCTCGTTCCTAAACTAAATCGCACATCCATAGAAGGTATCCAGGAATACTTAGAGTTGTTAGATTGTAAAACATGATGACTTTAGCCGAGTTTTTTTCCATTCACTGACATCATTATATTATAACGTAGTTACTAAGTAATATGGTCAGAGGCATCGTCCCTGTAAGAGACAATGCTTTGTAGTATTGTTCATTGTAAATCTGTGTACAGCTTTAACGCCTTCCGCGCTAGGGTAATTAAATCCGTTAATTATAAGTAGCTTCTGGTACCCTTACTGAGCTTTTTTATCTTCAAGGAATTAACAGTCGACCTCAATTCCAAATGATGCTTAATCACAAAGTGGCCTTAAGTGGTAAAACACCCTTGTCCGAATTCTCTGATGCTCATATTTACGAATGTTGGAAGACGGCAATTCTATCATGGCGGTTTTAATGTTTACTGGTGGATTGGTGGTTAGTCAGAAATACCTCATAAATTCCACTATTCATGCGGCCTCAAAATAAAACCGTAGTCCACCGTGTTACAAGGCAGTCGTTAAACTGATACGACTATGATGATATTTTAATAAAAAAAGAGTTGACGACGTTGGAACCAAATTGATCTAAGCGCTTTTTATTATTCGCTATATTAAAAAAATAATATCGATAAAACTTGTTATTTTTCATACAAAACTCGTCGGGACATTTAACTAAAAGTATATAAAATTCTTATAAATTTCTAATAACACTTTACGCATTTCCCAGGAGAAATTTTCTTAGAAACATACTTTTGTGCCCTAGATTACTCTAGCTCCAGCGTCGTGAGTTAATACTTAAAGCACATTAGCTATGTGTTGTTACTTCTTCACTCCGGTTTATAGTCTTTTATACGTTGAAATTTCAATAATAAGAAAAATATACTGTACTGCATATTTTTAAATTAATGAAAACAAACTCGCTGTACTAGTTATTAGGCTGTATAATAAAGTAGTATTTCGAAATTTTGTTATGAAAACTGCAGAGGATAACTTATAAGATATGGAATATTTTTTATTTTTATTTCATATAGGTTTGTACTTAACCACAATCTCACCTGGTGTTAAGTGACGATGTGGTTTTCTCTACTCTTCTCTCTACTCTTGAAGACACCCACGTTGTATTCGTTGGGATAACACTTGGCCTCGATTTCTCCTAATGTTAAGTGATAATAAGGCCGTAGACGATGTGTGTTTGCCCAAAATGCCTCCAACGAATATGACTGCCGGAACACGGCAATATTGTTATGGCGGAGATTTACATTGATACTGGTAGCTATCTACATGGGTTTAAGAAACCCTACCACCATCCGTCCATTACAGCCACTCCATTACGCCTGTGGCCTGTTAAACCACTGCGTCACGGAGACAGTCGAAATTAGAAGGAACTAAAGTCCGCGATATCCTCAAATTTATGTATTCCATTTCATTCGGTAAAAATTAACTGTAAACTTTTTGATTCACGATTGTAATTGTGCTTTTGATATGTTATAAAACAAATGTAATATTAATTTATTCTTGATTCTCTCTGTTAACATTAAAAATTATTTTATAACAATAATGCATTTTTGCAGTATATAAACATCATATGATTGTTACGTGAATCACGCAAGAGAATAAATTATATAAAATTAAAATGACTTGCGTTTTAATTATTTAAGTCTTACAACACAGATAGGAATGGTATTTGCTATTCATGATTCTTCGACTATCGCCGTGCATCCGGTTTGTAAGTGTTAGTATTTACTCGTATCTTTCTAACGTAAAACAGGTTTTAGGACTAAAAAAATAAACTTTTGTTTTGTAATTTTTTTTAATTAAAAATTTTCATTGCATAAATAATCTAAAAATTTTTATTTCTTCTCAGTTGGTAGCACTCTTGATAGAGTGGTTGTGGTAATCAGTTTGGGTAGTGGTAGCTTGCTTGACAATTCGTCCCCATTGCTCTCGCATCGATGACTTCGTGGTGCATACATTTACAGGGTTTTTATTTACTCATGAGTATTCTCGGTAATGTACTATAAAATAGGGAAAATATTCCTTTATTATTAATTTACAAATAAATTTTCTGGTGCTAGTTAAATAGCCATTTAAACTGTTTTGGAATTTTAAATATGTGGGTACTATGTATCTTATAGCTGAACCACGCAAACATCCTGGTAGTATAATAAATATGAAATGGATAATCAGCACATACCAATGATTGTTATGAAAATTGGTTGGTGTGTTTTATGGGACTTGCATGAAAGTTTATAATACGAAAATATATTCGTGTTCAAATTTATTCGCTAAACCAATTTTAACAGCGACTCGTTAAACGGTTTTTTAGTGCCAATTAATAACTACAACAGAGACCAAAAAAGAAGTCTCAAAAAAAAATTTCCAAGTCCGTAATTTTTATAAAGATCGAATAGTTTCGTAGATTGTAATTTTCAAAGTCATGTTGTGTTCAAATTGTATTTGTATAGATGTAGATAAAATGGAACGATGGTAATACGAATATATTTTAATGATATGCCAACATCTAATACAGTGTATGACAGATACAGATTACATTAATTTTATTGTGAAACTCGAGTATAATAGGATCAGC
>DWQX01001282.1:0-29454 GCA_018245475.1 Pharmacophagus antenor | reverse complement strand
ATTATATATATATTTGTACATAAATATATATACATATAAATAAAATAAACACAATGTCTTAGCAGAAATTATATATAGTTGCAAGCAACGATTTCTAATTTACAGCTCATTTAGTTATTTTTTTATTTCAAATCATTACGAGACGGTAACATAAGAACACATAAAAATGAACTTAACTGAACCATAAACAAAAAGAAAAAATGTATAAAGCACGTATTTAAGTAATAACATTAATTTATCTATGATTTTTTTTAAAACCAGAGCCTTTGTTAATAAATTAATAAAAATCCATAAATATTAGCACAGTTCTAACAATTCATATGTTATTAACACTGACGTCCGGCGACACCACACAGTGGTGTCGTTTTGTTACGAGTGAAAAGTAACTCATGAAAAAATATTTTCTTGTCTTTAAGACCAATTACTGATAAAAACACATTTTTGTGCCTTTAATTTTTGTTATAATATAAAACTTAAGCTTTTAATTTTTTTTTTTTATTATAATTGGAACCTATATTATGTTTGACTTCTAAAGAATCATAAAAATTTTGGTTTTTAGTAACGAATTCCAAGAGACTCTCAATCATGAAACACCGTTGGTTTTTTTTACTTTTTTATTTTAAATCGTAAATGTTCCCGATTTGTATACATGATGACCGTGTTAAGTCCATCGTAACAAGGTGAATACGCACAAATTCCACCGTCATTATGTGAACACTTTCACGTAACAATTTAGAGCAATGACAGCTTAGTGTTTAGCGGCTTGCTTCGTATTCTAGATCTATAATATATGTTCTTCATTTACTTATTTCAGTAGATACTTTGAGGTAAAAGAAAACCTAGGATAGAAGTATATATGATGTCTATAACAGTAATTAAAATTTACTTGACTTAATCAACATCGTATTAATCCACTGTTTGAACCCAAAAATAGATAATTTTATAAGAAAAACGAGCTGTCGTCATAATCGATCAAATTAATTAAGGAAATATTTTTAAATCATGAGAGAATATTTAAAATATTAATCAAATAAAAAAAAAATATTACTAACAGCCTCTAAAAAATCGTCAGTACAGCCCAGATGTTTTAGTATTAAAATATCACACCTCTTGCCATTATAAAGAATGTATCCATATTTTATAAATATAAGTGAAATTAGTAATTTTTTAACCGACTATTTTAGATAAATATTTCTTTTTGGCAACTCCATTATCAAATGATTCACATTTGATTAAAATGGTATATTTCTGATGACGGGCTTTAGTAAAAAAGGTGGTCAGGTCATTACATAGGTCCGCTGATAGCCAAAAGGTGAAACAGGTAGAACTTAATTACTTATTTTAGATCGTTGTTTTATTTTTAAAACTCAGTAACGTGAAGAAGTTCGTAGTAATTAAAACGTATCTTGTCGCAAGCGTTTAACCGTGAGTAACTTCCTGCTTTTTAATCAATACCTTGATTATTCTGTACACGCAAAAACTAACCAAATATGTGCATTTTTATCTACAATGAGCTAATACATAACCTTAATTTCACATGAAGTTAAAAGAACAATCACCATAGGCTTAATAAATACTGTAGAAGAGATTATTATCGGTGATACTTTGTGCAAAAAAACTATAATGCTGTTCCTGAATTCCTTTACTGTCTTGGAGGATTATTTTACTACAAAGTCAAAGTACATCGATGTGATTGGATGATGTTTTAATATATTTTCACTCTTTAAGGTGTTTTGATTTTATAAAACTTAGTACTAAATTTCCGATTTCAAAGTATTTTTTTAGTACAATGTACTTAAATTAGAATGTAGTTTTTATACTCTTCAGTTTACTACTAAAAGCTAGAAGGAAAAAATAATCCTAATGCTGCAAAACATTATCATGTAGTCGTGAAACAAACAAGAAAAAACCCACTAGAGAAAATATTATTATCAATATTGCTAACAATTACAGAATACCCATTTAATTGTGCAACCTTCGTCAACGTCAATTGACTGTTAGAGCAGAGATTATATCAATACAGACTATGTAAAAAAGTATGTCAAAAAGTAAAAGATAAATGAACGAATAGTTATTATACCGGTCAAATCTGTGAATGCCAAAGTATTCTTCGAGCACTGAAAAAAAATATCTAGGGACTCACCCTGCAAACTTGGTGCGGATGCGGGCGCGGCTGGTGCAGGCTGGTGAGGAGTTGGCGGCGGTCGCCTCCGTCGCGGCGCGTGCAGGCCGGGTGCGGAGGCCGCCCTCGTGGCAGTGCGGAAACCGGGCGCACGGTACCGCGCCGACTTCACGGGTCCCGCTGGCGCAGCGTTGGTACCAGTTATAGACGGCAGCCGCGGCAGAGAGCCCGCACGCTCCTCCTCTTCTGACTGTACACAAAACGTTGATATTACTATATTACTTATGTAATTCTACGTCTTGTACGATAGCACTATGTTATATTGAATAGATATGTCAACTAAGCGTTTTGTTGTAATGAGCAAAGGTTATTAGTAAGTAAACGCCGTTCTCGTCGCGTTATTGTTTATTTATGAATCTCTGAAAACTGCGTCTGAACATCGAACATTTTTTTTTGAAAATTCTGTAATAGTCGATATAATCAATACACATACCAAAATTGTTTTTAGAATTACGTCTGTTTATAATTCTGCATGTCACTTCATCATTCAAAAATTAATGGGTTGATTTTTGTTATTATATTTTAATTAATAATAATAGTTGGTCATCCCCCTGAATAACAATTAAGGTAATTTTTAACGGACAAATCTCATTACTTCGGGATAATAAATTAAATATTTTGTACTATTATTATCTTATTATTAATATGGTCACGGGCACCAGCAAGTTATTATAAAAAACGTTATACTAAACGCAGTTTGCTTACCAGAGATCGCGGTGGCTCATAATTAGCAGAGCATATATATTTACGCATTGCAAACTTTGCCGTATTAAAGTTATCTATAGCAACAGAAAATACTGAAAACGAACAAGATCTTATTATACCACAAAGCGAAGAGCGTAATGGTTTGTTTAAACATCCTGAGTGGCATCACATTGTTGTAAATTGGGCGTATCATTTACCACCACGTAAACGTTTTACTGACATAAAAGTATGTTACTTTATTTTATTATGAATCTTTCTCTGATATAATATTAAAAAGAGATTTAACATTGCGGTTAAAAAAAAACAATATTAAGGAGTTTCATTGAATTAACTAATAGATACAATCATTTATAGTTATAATAATGTAATAACTACATGTCAAATTAACCGAGTTACTGGACATATGCCTGTACATTTTGTCCATCGGGTTAGTCTTATTTTATAAAATTAATCAATAAACTTTATTGTACCAATATTTATATATTTTTCCGGTGTTTTACGTGTGGTCTGCAAGTATCAGATAATATCCGAAATCTGTAAGATATTATTATAATGACAATAAATATTTCATGAACTTGAACATTAATTTGCCACTAAGGAATAATGAAAAAATTATAATGTGGTCCCAATGTATGTATTGACTGACAAAATAGCTCCACTTTGTGAAATACATAAAAACTGTAAAGAAACAACCATGCATATTTGGCATTTACTATTAATGATAAAATATTTTATTTGTTAATGGATTTAAAATGGCGTGGTTATAACAGTTAATTTTACCTGTTGTAAGTGTACGCATAAATTAGTATAATAAATATGTCTGTTCCTCACCTCTGCGTCAGGGGCAGAAGCCCGCCGTCTTCCCCGCCATAATTTGTCCTCACTACCAGTGATGGCACCACAACTTCTAGAATGAGATTTTTGTGCGGCTAATTCAGCTCCCGCGGGTGACCTCCGCGCCTCGCACCCCGCCCCACCTAATGTGCCCCGCGAATCGGCTGCTAAAAGCGCCGATTCGAAACTTCCACGCCATGAAAACCTCTCACAATCGCTAGCCACGCTTCCCCTGCTCGCAGTTGCTTCCAGTACATCATGAGATCGGCTGCGAGCCAACGCACCAGGTTCCGACGCACTATCGTCGTCCGTACTCGGCGATGCACCCGCTGACACCTCGTGCATTAACGCTACAAGTCTTCCACCTATATGTCGCATAACCTTTCCAAACAACGGCGGTGACCCTTCTCCGGCACGGCCTAATGTCGCTGCCAGCTTTTGGTACGCACCTACCGCGTCGCGCTCTAGTGACCCCGCGTCATTACCCCTATCGAATTCGTCAATTATTTCACGACAGCTGTCCGAAATTTGTTTCCTCAATGCAGATCTGTTAGCAGCGGTACCTTCAAGGTCCGAACCGGCGTAATCCGACGAGTCGTACGAGTCGCTCCAAGTGTCTTCACTTGATAAGTATTCTACTATCTCGCGTACCTCTTCGTCGCGTATTCCCGGAACTGTTTTCATTAATCTTGTTAATTCGCTTTCAAAATATAAAAGTTGGGGCGGTTTCGGTGGCCTTGAACTCTCCGATTTCGATGATGCGGGCGTACTCGTCCTGACGTTTGTAGAATTTATCATTTGTTTGAAAAACTGTCTCATTTTTGTCATCATTAGGTTTGTTTCTTCGTCGGAGGACCAATTATTAAAGCTATCCTTTCGCGTCAATGGGCTCGGTGGTGGACGAGAGGACGGTGGACGATCGACCCGTTCGTCTAAATCGGGCCGTATCTCTTCGACAATTTCTTCTAATTCTGTCTTTGGCTCATGTGACCGAGTAAATTCTGCACTCGAGTCGCCGTTCCTGAGGAGATCATCGCAGCTACCCACGAAACCGCTATCTCTGCTGGTTTGTTTTTTTGACTCAGATAATTCAGACCCAAGCGGTGGGAATTCAGGACGAGGTGTGGACCTGCCATCTTCGCCCTCTGACACTGACCTGGTATCATCACGAGCTTCTTCAGAAAATTCTACAGATTGACGCTTTTCATCGGCAGGTGACCCTCTAGTTTTTTTATTTTGTTTCTTTCTTTTACATTCACCTGGCATATCTAACCTCTCAAGTGACTCGTGTCTATCTTCGGTTTCTGTGCTAGATCCGTCCGATACATCCTGTGTATCTTGCGAAGGTTCGTCACCCGTTAGCAAGTTATCCAAAGAAGAAGAATGTGACCGAGGTGTTCCACGAGCACGCACTAAACGTTTTCGCCTGTGTTCTGGGCTCTGCTTACCTTCACTATCACTACCGACACTTCCAGAGCCATCCGAATCACGCCTCTCCTGATTAAACCCCATGAAACCAGACAAGAAATATTTTTCTAATCGGGACGACACAAGTTCTTCGTTGTCATTATTTCTTTTTGGTTGCTCGTTGTCCACAATTGATTCACCACCCTCACTACACACACTAGACGTTTCTGAAACAGGGTCGTCATCGTCGCGAACATTTCTCCCATCGCCGAGGCCGAAGAAAAAATACTTTTCTAATTCAGTGGCGGAAATGGGGCGAGTTTTCTTTATGTTATTTTCCGGTTCGCTCTCTTCACAACTTTCTTCAACGATCGTATGTAAAGTGAAGTCTAATGAACGTCTACAATACGCAGTATCTTCTCTAGTCGGCAGCGAGGCCTCATCGCCAGAATCACTATCAGAAGTAGTGGTCCCATCTTCGTCATGGCTGACGTCCTCGACCCACGAGTCGTCGTCCGCCAGCCCCTCCTCGAGACACACGACCGCCGAGAGAGTGTCGGCGTTGCTTACAACAGTCACTCCACCTGAAGGCTGTGGCGATTCATCGTCGGAAACACGTTCGATTAATTCGTTTTGAGAGTTTGTAGCGCTGGCGTTTGATTCGGGTTCGTTTTGAGAGTTAGTGTGATGTACTGTGATATCCCGCATGAGCTGCGTCGTGTCTGACGTGACGACGGAAACTCGATCGTGCGTTATCATTACGCGGCTAGTAAAGCGCGCTGACCCATCCGCACCGGGCGAGCGCGAGCGGCAAACTGCCGCGCCGACACCTGCGCACGCGCGCCCCTCCGTCTCAGTGCAAACCGGCCTCTCGCAGTGTGTTTTCTCCTCCCCTTGCTCCTCCAGTAATTCTTTCTTCAATAGTTCACTGAGCGTGCGTTCAATACCTTTAAACAAGTCATTTTTTTCTGTACTCGCTGATTTTGATTCATCGGGTCTAAGCTGTGTAAACGGCGTAACATTTACAGGCTGTTTGCTAACGATTTCGGTATTCTTATTGTTGCGTATTTCATCTTGTAATTTTACTGACACTTTTGTGCTATTATCTGAGTTAAAACTGTTTTCCAATGAATCGCACTCTAAGATTTCGGAATTTGTACTTCTACTTTGAGTATTATCAACGTAATTATTGTAATCACGATTATCTATATTAGTACTACAGCTGGCATTAAAACTGTTATATTTTTCACAAGTCTCACTTTGAAGCATATTTTTATCGCAAAATTTAATAAAATTTGATTTTGCAACGTGGTCGTCGCTACTTTCTTCGTCGCTTTTATTGCAACATGGATTGTCGGAATGTTCATTAGAAAAACTTACAGAATCAAGTAAAACAATATTACAAGCCTCACTCATTGGCGCCACATTTCCGCTTAAATCTGCGTTTAAGTTATTTTCATTTTGTTCGATCCTATCCAAAGTTACCATTTCTGAACTGTCAGACTTTTTGTCGTAAGAATCATCGCAATCTATTCCGCTACTATCTGCATTATCTTCTAAATCTGATGAGGAATCGGCGGGATTAACAACAAAAACGCGTGAAAACTGGCCTCCACCGCCTCCTGAGTCGTCGGAGTCCTCGTCAGTCGTGGCTGGTTCCTCTGGTGCTCCACTTCTGAAGTCGTAACTTCTTCGAGCAACACCTCCTTCTGAATCACTCGAATCGGCAGACTCGTTTGATGATGGATATGCGTTTTCGGCGTCAAGGTGGCTTGGCATGGCGTCCGTTGATTCCGATAACACCGACGAACACTCCGCCTCAGCGATCACCTTAATATCGTCTGATGGTTTTTGTTCGTTGTTGCGTTCAATATCCTTATCATTGTTATCGTTATCGCAGGCATCGGTCACTAGTGACGTATCGGACTGTATGGCCTTATCAGTGCGTTCAATGGTCATATCGAGTTTGTTTGTATGCGGCAGAGTGGTAGCAGTGGCGGCGGCAGTAACGGCGACGGCAGCGGCCGTGGTGAGCCGAGCGAGAGCTGCAGCATCGAGAGGAGGAAACCCTGGGTACGTGTTCCAGTGAGGGGTAGGGGGCGCCTGTGTGGGAAAAGCGAGTAGAGCCGGCCAGAGTGCAGCGGGAACAGGCACGGGCACAGGCACGGGCACTGCAACTATTCGGGGTTGGGCTCCACAAGAGCACGTTCGTGGACAGACTTGTGGCGTATGCTTAGGCGGCGGCGGTGGTGTTGAATTAGTCGACGTTGCACCCGGTTCGAAATAATCCCAATCGCAGTCATCGGGCGCCGGTGGGGCTACGGAGGAAGCCGTGGAAGAGGAATCTTCTGTGTCCTCGCGGCACGATGAATCCGAGCTGAGGAACACGAGGCGATAGTCTTCGGGACGCATGCGACCGGCGTCGGATTCGCTCGCTTCGCCCGGCTCACTGTGGACGCCCCGTTCTGAAAATAAAGTTAGAAATATTCAAATCAATATATTTCTCATTATTATGCCTAGAAAGCGTGACGCCATATAGTGAACTTTTTATTTTAAAAGCAAAAAGATTCAATCCGAAAGTTTTATTCAAAATATGTAACAACTTTACATATTTTTAAATATTAAGTGATACTTTATGACTTTCATCTTTTCGATAAAATATTATTATTAACGGTTATGTAAAACGTAATTTATTTAAAATCAAACGTATACACGTAACGCCACAATATTTACTGTATATATTACTCTAACAAATAAGTTACTTGAATGGTTAGAAGCGAACTACTATACGTAGCGAAATTTGGAAAGCTGTACGTTAGTTCCAAACTCAGTGTATAATTTAGTATATATTAATATTAATTTACTAGAACTTTGTAATGTTAATATTATAAAAGAAACAGTACCAAGATTTCTGATAACTTAAAAAACAATGCCTGCTATTCTACACATAGCAATGTTTGCTAATCTAAGATTATAAGGCAAGAATGAGGGTTTTTTTAGCAAAGGCGTTTGATAATCGTGTTTAATTGTCCATAGAATACTAAAAGCCTTGCAGAAGAATAAATAATAATAAAAAACCTTATATTTTATTATTAACAACTAGTGAAGATAATGTTATAGTAATAAAAAAAATTGTTATGTAAGTCTTACATGATGACCTGTCAGGAAATATTTTACGTTAAGAAAAGAAAGCTACATTAAAATTTGCCACGGTGCGTTACAACTGCGCTTCATATAGTATTTGCTTAATAGACAAAAGTCATTAACGATATCGATTCTAGGTGGATCGGATTGTATCCTAATTTTTATCCAATATTTTTTTATGTTAATAAATTAAGATAACTTTTTCGTACGTTCTTTTACTATGAATATGTTGTTATGTTTTAGTAATAGAACATTCAGAATATATTTAAGACTGTGAAATACGAGTAATGAAATCTTAATCTATACATACAATTAAATTTAGGGCGTCTTTTCGTGATATCAATATAACAGATTTTTACTGACTCTCCTGTTAATGTTTACGAAGCTTATATAAAAATAACTGATATTAATCCTTAGCACACCGTAGAGTCCCCTGTGAAGCCATCTGTCATTTGTTCCGCAACATTCCGGACTCCTCTTTGAAGTCATATATTTTTATCATAATTACTCTTAACATGATACAAAATCTTTGGCGTAGACTACTACTTGTTATCAGTAGATAGTTCGAGCTCAGTCTCCTTAGTGTAATGTATATACAATTTTTTTACTTTTCATAGTGAGAGATAGAAGAGTGACAATACAAAAACTTGCGGCGTGCTAAGGGTTAATATTTTTATCTGTATCCGTCTGTTGGTACTCGATAATGTCTAAAACGGCTAGACCAATTTCGACAAGACTGTTTAAAATATAAAAATTAAAATAGCCACTTTAATTATAGAAATATAAGTCATGTAATGCCAAAAAAATCAAAGTCAATGAAACTTTCGCTTCACTTTGAAGACGAGTCTATTACAAATATAAGGGTTAAAATAGGCTTTATTTATATTACAATTATAACTAAGGTTCAGCAAAAAAAACTCATAAAACTGTAAAAAACGTTTGATCCACTTTCATCACTTTTACAAGCTAAAATTTTAATTAGTAAAACACATTAAGGTTATACAAATTACTTTCATGATTAAAAAAAACTTTTTTTCAAGTAAATTAATCAGAATAGTACGATTATCACTATTCCTAAGTGTTACAAATGTTTCATATTCGTAAGCCATTTCATATTCATTAATCAAAAAAAATATCAAGATGTCGTTCCGCGCACGAAAGACGCGGAATGTTATGGTTAAAACGGCAGTGGTGCAAACGCAACTGATGATCAGTAGAAAGCACCACGGACGGCTGGTCTCACCTCATTGTGAGTTGAAAGCGTTTTGCTACACGAATACCATCGATAGAATTGTGAAATAAAATTATTAAAGGCCACGAAAGTTTTGAATTATTCGCCTTTACAATAAATCGAAATAACGATAAATTAAAAACGTAGTCTCATTAGAAAGTAATAACGGAACTAAATTCATATTTAATGTTTGTCCGCCTGAGGGATGATAACGGTTATATCCTTTTTTAGAAACTAAACTTTTATAATCGAATTATAATAACACAAACTTAAAAAAATTAGACCTACTCCGTCCATTAAAAAGAACAAAACAAATCGCCTGTTATTAGTAATTTCCTCCTTATTTCTGGTTAAAATATAATATATAGTTATTTTAAAAAAAAGTATTATATTATGAATTTAAAAATAACGAACACAGAATGTTTTAAAAGAAATTAAAACATAAATTATTTAATATCGATATTGAACAGTTGTATTGTTAGTGGTAGTAATTGTCAAAATTATTTATATTAAATATTTTATAAAAAATAGCAAAGTAGTTTATACTTTTACAAAATAAATCTATGTAGCTTTATAAAAAAACCGGTACTTGATTGACTAAGCAAACACCAATCATTACTTAACTTATAGATGACGGCCTTATAACTATACTTTTAAAGATGAGATTGTTGATGATTTGCATAATTTAATAACATATACGTTTCTTCATCCGTGCAAATGACTTTTGTTATGTCATAATCTTATTCTACACTATTGTTTTTCTTATTCCTTCCTTATATCCAATGTTTCCTATTTTCCGGTTATGTTTATCAATAATTTTACAACAATAGAAGACGGCAAGAATAAATTATAACACGCAAATATCAAAAAATTTCTCCAAACTCAGTTTGTTAAAATGTGATAAAGGTTCACCATTAATCATTGCCTTAATAACAATACAATATTGAGTAGCATTAGTATATATTATTTTAGTTACATAAAACCTATATAGTGTCCATACATCTTAATAAAATTTGTATAAAACCAAATTTGTTAATAGCGTTATTTATCAGAAACTTGAAATTATTTCTAGCCTTATCGTTAAACGTTATAACTTAAAAATAAACTTAGAAATACAACAGATTTTTGCGAATGATGTATTCAAAACTGTCACATAGACAAAAATTAGTTCGTCTTTAAACCTGTAACATCACTATAGTAAACAGTAACCACGAATATATTCGTGGTTGGCAGTGAATGGTTTAGCAGCAATAATATCGCTAAATCATTCGCAATTAACATAATAATCTAGAGCGAAATAGTAATATTTCGTTCAATTGCACGCTACTTACACGTTTATTTTTGGGAAAACTAATCTACAGATAGTGCTAGCAAAAGATTCGTATTTGTGAATTCATTTCATTCATTTGTCCTACGTGCGGGGTCCTTTTTCAGCTTTATGTAAACTATAGTCGGCGCATGATGTGAATTCAAGATTAGTATGAACATATGTAGCTACAACGCCTCTATGTAATAGCATGTATTAACATACATAAGCGACGTCAATATATTTGTTATGGCACGCCGCGGTTTACGTGACATAGAACACAAACACACACACACATATATTCTTTACTCAATATTGTACGTGACCTCGGTGCGTGTTTTAAATGGTCTTTCTTAATTTTCATCCTATTTCGATAGTCGCAATGTATAGCGTACTTGTATATATTAAATGTTAAACAATGTTGCCTTTATAAATTAGAAATGGGAAGTGTTATTTGTAAATAAATTTAGTGAACATAAATATTGTAACGATATAATCAATGATGTGACAAAAATATTTTTTTTTATTGTTTCTTGACCATACAGCTTTGTTGAAACAGGAGTTTTGGATGAAAAACCTGCAGACGAATAAAACATCCTTCGTGCAATCTTATTAATTTTGCAGCGATTATATTAATGAAGATTATTTTTCAACATCAGTTTTAGTTATATTTTTGATAACTGTGTTGATTAAGCTTAAAAATAACATAAGATTGTACCAAGTCTATGTTATTAAACACTGAATCGAGGTTTCGCCCCCCTAAAATAAACTATTGACAATTTTTCTCTGTGTACATTGGATAAAAAAAATTAAAAACGTATGTATGTCTTATTTGTTGCACGTCATTCTACACTTTAATAACATTTGTCGCGATGCGACATTTTCATAATTTTAAGTCCAAGAACTCTGTAGGCGACAGATACGTTTCAACTACGCAAAAATAAACTATTTCGACATTACGTCCTTGATTTACCGAAACGGCCAATAAAATTTAAATATACTTCAAAATAAACTGACGTCCTTATTTTAATACAAGCGCAGTCGGACAATGAAAGTAAGAGTTTGGTAAACGTTGGCGCAGACCCAAGGCTCGCTCGCCTAGCCGCTGGAACGTGGGATGCGAGGAGGCTGTCGAGGTTAATTCGAGTCGGTTTATTCGGATTTATTTTTGTTCGTGTTTACTTGAGGACATGCGTAATAAAGATCGAAGTAGGCTGCAAGGCTGCAATCAATAACACAATAATTGTTTTCTACAAAACAAGTATTATCAGATATTACACGTAAGAATATATTAATTTGTTTAAAAATAACATTAGTAAAAAAATAGCTCAAATATTTTGTTCAACCTGAGAGCACTTTAACAATATCTTGCTCTATCTCGCCTGCAATTAATTCACAATGATTTCTGTTATCCACGAATGTTTATATCTAGCTTTGTGTGTGATCATTCTTGGTAAGTAATTATACATTCTGGCCACACGGAATTCGCTTTTAGCTTGATTTAAAAACATATTTAACTCGTCAGCAATTTACAACGATGTATTTTATTTATATACTATTAATAAATCGAGTACAAGATGCGTAATATTTTCTGTAAAGTTCACTATTCCTATACGATATCTGTACATGCGTTTTAAGGTTATTACCATATATGTATTCTAAAAGTTACGTGCCA
Organism: Pharmacophagus antenor; assembly: GCA_018245475.1. Taxonomy (NCBI): domain Eukaryota; kingdom Metazoa; phylum Arthropoda; class Insecta; order Lepidoptera; family Papilionidae; genus Pharmacophagus; species Pharmacophagus antenor. Next base: position 16,970 of record DWQX01001282.1, on the reverse strand, counting down.
AATCACACAAAGTTTAATTGATTCCTAACATTGACAGAATCTCAATTATTGAAAAAATGTTATCGTCAAAGCATGATTTTCTGCAACAATTTCACAATGGATAAAGATCGTTAATGCGTAGTGAAATAAACATGTTATAACTAGTTAACGCAGGAAGTTATAAATGATATTATACGTGTATAGTCACCTTTTTTATTAAAAAGGAAATGTTAGTCTACTTTTAAATAGCTTTCTATTGTATGTTCACATACATTTAAACTTCAAGTGTACTAAACTCCATTCTTTAATATTCCATATAAAATTGCAGAGACAAAAAATATAAACTGATATTTAAGTACCATACAAAATGTCATATTCAAAAGTAATTAAAATATGAATAAAGACAAATATAAACCCCTAAACCACAATCAGTATATCACCTTTAGTTACCTTTTTAATAACCTTAATATGCTATCGATAACGGAACACTTCGTCATAAGTTTTAAGAACCCGACCGCCTGCTTTTTTGGGTGAAGTTTCCAGGTCGCTGCTATATCTTAATTGTAATTTGTAAAATAAGAGTTTTAAACTCAATACTAGCTTGAAAGATTTCAGCGGCGCTGACGACACGATGTGTTAAATTGTACTGCTTTTTGGTCATTCAAGTGACTCTTATATGTTGTAGTAAAAATAAAATTTTTGAGAAGTAGGTAAGTTGTTTTCACTTAAAATTCTTTAGAAATACATTTCTGACACCATTATTCTTAAATTCATGTAGACAATTTGTTATCATCGAGATATTTTGAAACATTGTCAATGTTCTGGGAGATCCCCCGTAAATTGTAATGCGCACGATTTGAGCTAGCATAACCCGTCTTTAATGCGGACCACACGATTTCAGTCTTACGTCATCTGTTCAAAACCCATACCAAATTGATTTCGTGTTGTATTCATCCAAAGGCCAAAGAAGTTTCGACTTATCTGTGCTTCGAAAATAATAATTATCATTTAAGCTTTACTAACAGTTGCAACGAATCGTTAATAGCTCGATTCTTGAACGAGTTGGGCAAATAAATTTGATATGTAAAAGTATTTCTCTTTTTAACTTAATTAGACATACATGCGAAGGATTTCCTGGTTTCGAAACTAAAAGAATTAAGTTACACTATGCAAGTGTTACCACCGTATTATGTCAATATATCCATATCCGATTACATGATATTCGATACTATTATATACTTACTTTTTAACGTACAATTTATAAAAGCGCTCTTCCCTGCGAGGCTTCATCGAACGGCAAGATGGAACGGCAAAAAGTTTTAAAACTAAACTTTAACACTGCGACGAATCTGTTTTTGTTTGACAATAATTGGTATAACGGACACAGAACTGGCAAGATTATCGGTACACAACTCACACACATTCAGATAGTTAAAAGAAACTTTGTCTTTGTCATAAAGTTTCGAGATTGAAACGTTTAGTTAGAAGTAATATTTTTAAACTGTATTCTATTATTTGCGTGTTTTTAGGGCTGATAGGCTGGCGCAGGCCCGAGCGCACAAGCGGATGTGCGCAGGGAACGCCGGCCGACCGCTGCGCTGCCCGCGCCTCTAGTGATGTCTGCAGTATCGACTATTTACATATATCGATAATTAACCGAATTATTAACACATTACACAATTCTATTTGTTTTATTATCATTTTAAATGCAATTCGTCGTGTTTTGCATGTGTTATAAATAATATGATTGAATTTGTTACATTGCTAATTGGCTATTTCACACATGTTAGGATATGTTTTTATGGAAAAAACTCTGAATATGAAATATGTCTGGATGCTTGCTTTCAAATCTTAGATGCGCATCATATGATCCTAATTATGGCAATAGGATTATAAGGTCCTTCATTCTAATTTTGAATACAAATTCTAGCAAAAAAAAAATATTATTAGAAGAAAAAAATATACAAGCGTGAATAATCCGAAAAATTGTGTTTTTTGAAGCCGTAAATTTGACCATATATAGGGATAGATATTTATAGTATACCTTTATACTGTTACTTATTTTGAGGGAAGTACGTTGCAATATTAAAGTGAGGCGCAACATAAAATAAATTATTGCTAAATTGCACGCACAAAGCACTGAGTCAGTAGCGGGATCGCCAAGTTAGAAATGTTTATGTGATCAGCAAATATTAATTCCGCATGTGTGTGAACTGTTCATATATAGTTTATTTATATAAAAATATAGTACCAGTATAAGTCAATACGTTATTTCATGTCAATGTATAAATATCGAAGATATACTAATAAATTGTATTTCATACATAGATTAACACAATAATTTATTAATCGATAATTTTAACATTGACTCTGCAAACTATCAACGTGACTCACCTCGCGTCTCACCGCCGGCAACGAAACGTCATCGAAAGGCAAAAAGTCGTAAGTTACCGGTAAAGACTTAAGAGAAGCGCTTTAACTACGACAGGGGCCAAAGTTTTGTACAAAAAGAATATGCATAAAGCGCCAGGCGTTTACGCCTTGTTCAGATTTCGAACGTCGGAACAATGACCTTTTTTTATCTTAAACAATGAACTTGCCACGGCGAACTAGACCAGAGACCACGAGGTTTGGTATATAGAACGCATTAGTATAAAACGAGTGATGGTTAAGCCGCTTTGGCTTTGTTTAAACAGTGTAGGAGGGTCGCCAACGCACACACGTAACTGTACTCCATTTATCTGAGCGCGCCCGCTCGAATAGACTAAGCCATTAAATGTTTCACTTGAAATAATACAAAAATATTATACGTTATTTCATTGTCGATACCGGTTCCTTTGCCAGCAATAAACAAACATTTTAATTAAACGCACGGAAGAGTGTGGGCATAATCATAAAAAAATAAGGTCTTTCCAAAAAAAAAACAAATTATTCTGCGTCGAATGGTTTTGTTTTAATATATTTAGGTTTGATGAAATTAGTACACAGAAAATGTTTTTATTTGACATACGTCAAGTAATCTATACATTCCAAGACCCTTTTATTAAACGTATGTAAAGAGTGCACACTTAGTACCTGAAGACCAGCAACGACCTGCATCATTAAAGTAAGTAGTAACAATAACAAAACTGTGTTTATCTTTCATTTTATGACGGCGCAACCTTTTTTTTATTAAAGGTAACCCTTATTACTGACTAGGTTATGCAGTGTCCTTACAATGTACAAAGATATTCGTGCGTATAACATGTGAATTCCATCCTAGTTTGATATACATTTCGTTTTAAATATATACCAACTCCTTTGGTATTGAATTTTTTATGTCATAAAAAGTAAATTTTAAGTCGTTTGATTCTATTTTAAAAGTCCGTTTTTTATATGATATCATTAATTTAAAATGAAGACAAAGTTCTGAATTAAAAAAGGAGGTTAAAACTTCACTAATTTCTGCAAAAAAAAAATAAGAATTACTATTTGTTGCTCGCCAATATAATCATTAATTCTTATTCTTTAACAAAATATTTTTGATCTTTTTGCGCGAACTTATTGCAAAAAAAAAAATTATTCAGCAACATTAATTAAAAAATATTATTATTTGGTTATCACAAAATATTACAATTGATTTAAAAGTAATAATTTATAATTGGAACTCTTTCTAATTGCACAAACTATAATAAAACATGAAATCTCGTGTAATTTAGACATAATACATTTTATTCAATCGTCTGAAATACGTAATCAAGAATATTAAGACGTATATTTTGGCAGGAGCAAAAGACTTCAACGACTTTTTGTAATCCTCTCCTGCGTAATATTTTTTGTAGAAGTAATCTTTAAAACTATATATATTCATTAAATTTTATCAGATTTATTGAGGTAATGTTATTTTTTACTTATTTTTGTTCGATATTTTTCCTTAAAGTTTTTAAACTTATATTTATCACCACACCTTAAAATGATATGAGGTTGGTGATCGCCTCAGAGGACTTATAAATTATATGGCAATATATTAAAGTACGCATGAACTCTTGGAATGGACATGTAAAAATTTATATTATTCAGTAGAATAATAGAAACTGATGATACATAATAATAACCATAAAAAATTTTTTTGACTGAAAATTATATATGGCAAGTGCACTAATTAACCTTGAGATGCGGCAATTCATTGTATTATTATTTAAAAGCCATATGGCTGGTTGCGCGCAGGATGTTATGACTTCCTCTGTGTATAACATGGCAACCTACGGTCTATGGGCTGCCATATTACTTACTCATTTTATAACAAAGTGTTGAACTTAATGTAAGATCAACAATAAAATATTGCATTAATTGTAGTTTGGCGTTTTAAAAGCATACAATCATAGCATGATCTGATCTAATATGAAAAAGTTATTTTTATTCAATAATTTCTATGTAGTTCTTGACGATGACATATTCTTTATTGTATTAATGTAGAAACTTTCAAATGCCGTATGAAAAAAACACTTATTTTATTAATAATAGTGCCATCTAGGCAAAACCCAACGAACTACAAGAAAACAAAGTCGTGATAGCATTACTTTAAGTTGTGAATACTACGCTAGATGGCGCTTTATTCTGTAAAGCGCCGTCCAGCGATTTTAAATTACAATATTTTGTTTTAAAAAAAGCATAACACAGCTTTAAATTACAATTAAAGGTTGTTTCAATTAAAACAAGGCAAAAAGATAAAATATGTAGTGAGAAATCTTAAAATTAATACAAAATAATCTACAGATATATATACATATTTAGTGACTAGTTAAATTTATTGCATACATTTTTGCGTACATGAACTGTCACTTTCGTATGTTTTGATGTTTCGTCCACATTGTTACAACTCTGAAATAACCACAATTAAAATCATCTCACTTGATCAGGAACCTTGAGACCTTAGAGAGGTAATTGATCGGTGTACATTTTTTCAACGATAACATATCCAACTAATAATAGGGCAGATTTCCGCTGACCTTAACGCATATTATTAAGGTAAATGTACCTATACTTATTATAATAAACTTATTCAGCGTTTATTCGTCATAGATTTTAGACAAACAACGTTATTATTCTTTTTTAGTTATCGAATTTAAAAAAAAGTCAAATGTTTAAGGCTGTTATTCGAATACAAATTCTAAATATACTTTATTCAATTACCTTCCCAGGCATTTTCAAATGGTAAAATTGATTCTAATGCTATAAATATAGTCTCTCAGAAGAACAAGCAAGAAACTCAGGGACATTATTTTGTATATTATTGTAGATTTACACTTTTTGCCTATTAACTGAAGCGAATCATGTCGCCATGAATTTTTACCATTAAAATAGTCTTCAACAGAGTAGTAATCTCTACTAACCAAAATACTTGTAAATTTTTTTTAAACAGATCCAAAATATATTTAGGGATTTTATTTTAAAAGCATGCGTCTACGAATGAGTTTTTAACCTCACACAGGCGGGAAAAAGGAATATGTAATTCGTTTTTGTTTCGAGAATTAATATCATGGATATCTGCTTCAATATGACAATCTTTTAAATTTGGCCCACAAACAAACCATTATTAAAATATTGCGAAGTTACAGTTAAAATATTTATATCTGTAAACTATTTTCCTAAAGGAACTGTAAAACCTAACCATTTTGTTTTTATTTAATAGACGACATATCAAAACAGTAGATGACAATGAAAATGTGTTAATGAGATTTCTTGTTGCCAAATCCCGTACTCCATTACCTTTTATTTCATATGTACCAAAAAGCCTGTCTGTTAACAAACCGATAAGCCTATCTCTTATTACGTGGATTGGGAGATTTTTAAAATAATAGTATCGGTAGGAGTGTAAATAACCATCCAATTCAATATTTTAACCATCCCCAGTAGTTAATTAACGTAAAAATCAAAGGTTAATATTCACATAGCTCGTTACTGTATCATATATATTCTAAGGTAGGTCGACGACTGTAATTAGTTCTGAAGACTGGTCTTTCTATGCACTAAGCGATAAAAGAATATTTATAATCGCTTTATAGTTAGTTTTTAAATCCATATACTAGAATTACATACACATAATTTATTTATAATTTAATTACAGAATCGATTTTAATAATGTTTTTTCAATATATAAAAAAAATCCAAAGTCATTGTACTCTAATAATGAGAATTTATAAAAATAACTAACCCAACCTAAGTACGGTTTGTTCTAGATATATTAAAAATTGCTAGCAAGTAATATTAATTTGTACTGCAACATTTTATAGTATTAAGATATAAAAAATGCTGTCATTAAACAGTAAACCCGGTAAAAAATATCATTTCTTTAGTAATGAAGTAAATCATTTAGCCTTTGACTAGGAAACATTAGGTTCAAGCGTGACAAGCAGTGCTAATTATTGCAAATGATATAATAATAGATAAATAATGTAACATGCTGTTCTACAAGAATATACTCTTATATTACATCCACTAATATAATAAACAAGTAATTAAAATATTACAATAAAATAAATAAAAAACCATTTCACACTATTTTCCGCATCATTAATATTTAAATATTATTATGGAAGAACCTCTAAGCGTAAAATAAATTATATTTGTACATGTTTGCACTCGAATAAAATGGCATTTAATCTAGCCAACTTTTACAATTTCATCAAATTCAAGGCTCGCCGCTTCGGAATTCAAAACACCATTGTTTTCACTATTTAGTTATTACAGTTTATATTATAACGAGACACTAAGAGAACCAATCAAGTATCTTCAGAATTTTTCCAACATAAGTTGGCGCCAGTATAGTATTTAATCCTGAAGTACCTTCCAATTTATAACGTAATATATAAACAAATTTGTATCATGTGTAAGTGGAAGTGTGCTGGGTTCATAACCTGATGAGTTATAGATATAAATAAAAAAAATGCTCAGGATCAACATAAATATTTAATAGAACATTGCAGCTGTATTGTCTCAAACTACTAGTGGCGAAAAGCTACAGTAAAATCGCGCTTTTGTATTATAGACACCAAGAAGAACATATCATAAATAATATTTACAAATTTCCAAGTCGTTTTTATGCGTTATTCATTTTTATAATTGTTTTTAGACATAGGTATTATCATACCTAAACGTTACATAAACATAGTAAACAGTTTGAACGTGTCACCACAGAGTACATTATCAAGTGCAAGTTGACACAATGTATGTTGACACAAGTTTACACCTATCATCTGGCCATATGCCGTGTGCTAACATTACGCGGAACCACGATAATATCAGGCGCAATGGTGTCTGCTCTCAATATTCTGCAATTGTTTGTTTAAAGAACCTCAATAATCAGTTTGAATAAGTTCACAGCTGGCTACTTACTAAATCACATTCGGTGCACTTACATCTTGTGTTTATTAATGCAGCTTATAATATATTTCATTAATTCTTCCATAGTTTAATTAAATGTACTTTTTATGCGATACAGCCACACAATTCAAGTTTTGTATTATGCTGAAATAAGTTTATATAGTTAAAACTGTGTACAGTACCGAATGCAATTTACTACCCACGTAGGAATTACATGATTTATACAAATATTGTTTAATTTGAACCCAAAATATTATTATTAAGTTACAATAGAATCCAAAGACAAAAAAGATGTCAAGAGTTATTTAATTTTGAAGAAATAAAGAAACACCTTATTGTGGATATGAATGTCTACTATATAGACTTGATTGTTTCAACGTGAAACGTCACATAAAGATAATTTAATTAAATTGAATAATTAATTAAATTTATTATAAGCACTTATAATGAACACACGATGTATATATATTTATTTACGCAGAAGGTAAAATTTTACAATAAGAATGAATTTAACCTCAATTGAAATGTCTACTGTAATAAAACAGACTTAGCGCTATGTTATAAAAACAATTTTATAAGCGACAACCTTCATGTAGCAAGTTAAATTTGTTCACACTTCAATTACATCGGATTACTTGACACAGAAGTCGTAAAAAAAAAACTCGTCAAAACGTTATCGCTACCAGTCCGCGGGCATTTCTTAAATTCGTAGATAATATAAATAATATTTCATGTCATTTTTTAGAAAATAATAGATGTTAAAAGAATGGCGGTTACGTTGAACTTGACGGATCGCTAGAACAGATTTTTTTTTCAAGTATGATTGTTTTGACTCCATGTTGTTATATTAATAGTTTGTTCCATTACACTACAACCATCCAGTTTCCTAGAAATATAGTAATGTTATATTACTATGTAGTAACGACATTGATGTTTTTAGTGTTTGATGTCAGGTAAAATAATTTGTTAGCAGTAGTTATTCCACAAATTTTATAAATGGCCACAAAAGCTGTGCTTAACATAAATGTTTGGACCAAGTATTGTAATCGATTAATGTAAAATTATGTGCAGGATTGCAGAACTCCAAGCCGTCTACAAAATATGAAACAAAACTAAAATGTTAAAGACACACAAGAATTATATGATAAGATAAATGCAAAATCTGGTATATTTATACGCATGGTAATAAGTTACCTCTAATAAAATAACGGTCAAAATGCATATATTTGACATTAACAAATGTAGGACATCATATATTAGTTAATTCAGTAGTATATAATTGGCGTGTATCTATCTCTAGCTATCAATAAGTATACAGAAGGTATAAAGATATGTAGACACAAGTGTGACATTTGTAAAATTATGGATATACACATTTATGAAGGTTTTATTATATACAATATTTATTACTAGTAGTACTAACCACAGATTTTGAAATGCATAGATATAAAAGTAATATACTCTGGCTGAAGAAAAACTCCTGCTCACCTAGTTAATATTAATATTTATCGATGTTTCATAGTATTGCTGCTGCTGGGTTCGGTGAAGTTGCGCTGTTAGTCTTTTTGACGACTATTAAAGCTTAATCGAAACTGGCTCACGGATCCGGTGATCCATGATCTCTCCCACTACATTACTCTGGCCAGAAAAGCTGGCTTAGCCGAAATGTCAAGTGGCGAGCTACGTGATAGTCTGGGTGAAAGTGCACGCGGGGTTGGAGGGAAATGAGAGAGCGGATCAGCTGGCCAAGGAAGCGGCCCTGAAGGATAAAAGGCGACCTGTATATGAGGAGTGTCTTATCTCGTTCGTCAAGCGACAGCTTAGGCTGAGCACGCTTGATGAGTGGAATAGGCGCTTTGTGGAAGGGACGACGGTTCCGACAACGCGGATGTTTTTCCCGGACGTCGCGACAGCCTATTGCACATTCCGCAAGATGGTGGTGGACAACTGTTTGGTCCAAATGCTCACGGGGCACGGGGGATTCTCCTTATACTTACATAAATTTAAGTTGAGGGAGAGTCCCGCGTGCACGTGTGACCCTAGAGTGGATCAGACCGTGGCCCACCTGATCACCTGCTGTCCCGTGTACGGAAGAGATAGAAGGAAAATGATGAAAGAATGGAACAGAGGATAGAAGAAAAGAACATCGCGCTAATTATGAGAGAAGACGACAGCAGAAATATCTTTTTAAAGTTCTGTAGGAAAGTAATAGAAAATACAATAAAAAGTAACAAAACATAATAAAATATAAAGCAGGGAAAAAGAGAATAATAAGCGTAATATCAAAAGTTGGAATAAAATAAATTAAATTAAATAATAAAATGTAAATTAGGAAAAATGTAAATAACTAGATTAAGAAAAGTGTAAATAAAGAAATAAGTTGTTTCCTCATTTAAGCGCGATATATGAAAGAAGGAATTGGGATGAGGTATGAAAAGAAAGACGAAATGAAAGCGAGAAAAATTAGTATGAGTATGGAAGAAGAAGAAGAGCTACGTGATAGTCGAAGTCGGGACGCGGGCCCTAACCGCAACTATCATATGCCTGTGACGCAATACGCGAGGGAGAGAAGCGCCCGGGATTTCGGGTGTATCTAGTGTACGCGGTGTGCGAGTTTTGTTTCCGTCACATTAGTCCGCGAGCGAGACGGGCGACGATTGAGGTGTGTCGGTGACTGGTATTGTAGGTGCATGATGTGTAGTGCATCGAGTTGATTTAGAGTGTTTTCCCTGTCTGACCCGACCCTTGCATCGAGACTAACATATTACGCGGACGACGCTTGGATAAGCGTAGATTTGGAATCAGCACATAGTTGACTGTATTAACGATCAATTTTTAGGAGTGGTGCATATCCACCTCGAAATGAATGAGAGCAGTCATTGATGGACTGTTCGATCGTGGGAAGCCGAAGGTCACTATGCTGGTCTATGTTCTTCTGGTACCACTCCGACCCGGTAGCGGACCGGGTGAAGTGGTTCTGGATGCCCTGCAGGGTCTTAACGACATCGGGGCGGTGCATGAACACTACACTCTCGTAGGTCAGGATGGGCCTAACTCAAGTCTTGTAGAGCAGCACTTTGTGGCGAAGAGAGCTTGCTCCTTTTGCATATCAGGGGATGTAAGATGCCTAACATTGATGCTGACTTACTCCTGACTCTGCGGACGTGGGTTTTCATAGTACTTATAAAAAGTATGTACTCAATAAGATAGAAGTATAATTTATTAATTATCAGATGATTAATCATTATTATTTTTATTGCATTTTGTACACATCGCAATAATATCGTGATACTATTCGTGGTTATAACATTAAAGTAACCGTGTTTAAAATGCATTATAACAAATACTTTTTATTAAAATATCAGACCGACGATAATCAGGCACTAAAAGAACACAGATATTTTATTATTATTTAATTTTTAGATGTAATGGATATTTGATTGTTATAAAATAAATAATCATCTTTCAATATTTTTTAGAACTTATGCATAAAATAAATAAAAACTGATAAAAAGATCATAATCTGATCACTCATTCAAAGGGTTTCTTTTTTATCGCTTATGGGCTTACACTTGGTTTCGATTACACCTGATGTTAAGTGACAAAGAGGTCATAGATGGTGAATCGTGTTCGTCCAGAAAACATCTGGCTCTAGTAGTTATACTACCACGTGGAATTAAAAACAAGACGTGCATCGTATTGAGAACCTCCTTTTTTGTCGTTAATAAAAAAGTAATTTAGGATCCCGCAGATTATTTGTATATTTGTCTAAATAGATAGAATAATTGTGTTATTCAAATTTAAAATTAGATGCTTGAGGGACGTGACTGGAAACTACTTGTTTCATACTATATTTATTTAAATGTACCATAGTTTACATTATTTAAAATTTATATTATTATTTAACTGTATATGCAGCGATTCATAAACAAGTTGTGAAAAAATTTTGGATAATTTCCTTACTCAATTACTTCTAACGATAATAATCTATTTTGGTTTCGATAAACCCGTTAATGATGTACATTTCTGCGGCATAACCAAAGTCGATATTTAATTTTAAGAAAAATCTTTAAGTTTTAAACGCGGTAAATCCCTTTGTGTTTATAAGGCGTATTTTTGAAATACATTATGTTAATAATAAAATAAAATTAAGCTAAATATACTGAGTAACTCACCAGGATTTGCAGGCGTTCTACGGCGTCGTGCCGATGCTTTTCTAACGGCGATCGATATCAGTGAGTCCATCTCACTCCCGGAATCCCACCTTGGTCGAAGGGGCGTTAAATTTCTCGCGTCTTTCACTCTAACATCATCCTCAGTATCTCTGTCGCTGCTGGTAGGGGGCAGGTTAGATTCGTCGCTTTCTGGCGGTCTTACGACTTTAATTTTACTGAACTCTTGTATATCTACATCGTTTATATCATCCATATACGAGAGTGGATGTGTCAAAGTCCTTTGAATATTGCTCCTCCTGTGTTTTATTTTAACTGAACCCTCTGAGAGAGATCTTTTACCGCTCAGTTTGCTGTCTACTTTTGGTTCCCCACGAGTACATTTTAAGTCTGATGGTGATAATGATTTCTTTCTAGAGTTGCGTCTTTTGATGCTCCGCTTTTGTCGACTTGTCTCTCGCGCTGTCTGCATTATTGCACATTGGTGTTTACTGTAAAATAGAAATAAATAAGTTTAGTGTTAAAACAAGTTCGGTAAGTTAATCTAGTGCTATAAGTCTGAATATTTTTTGTAGTTCTAATAATATAGAATGATTCAAAACAATATTTATGACAACATAGACTAATTCATGTCAATCAACCCCAACTGAATAGACGCAATACATTAATTACAATCGATTGATAAATAAAAAAAGCCATCATTAGCAAAAAGAGTACCTATATAAATAAACCGCTACTGTTAACCGGACAGATTTATTACTGCATAGTGTCAGTATCACTGAACAAAGGTTTACGTCAACATATTGTATAATTTATATAAAATTAATAAAGTAATCACAGAATACGATAACACGTTACACACACATGAAAATTTTCTTCGCGAGTTAATCGCACGAGTGATTTTCAGCCAGTGTCTGAACAACGACGTAATGTTCTAAGGTTGTACATAACGCGGGACGTTAATTGTTAAAATATTTAAAAAGTTAAAGGTCGAATCGAGGCCACCGCGTCGTAGGCGTCCGCTTGCAACGGAACTCTGTACTCGACTGCCTTGTGTTTAACTGTACAAGCGGCAACACCAACCTAACTGTTATTAAGGCTTGACAAACAGGGTTTTCAGTGTTAGGATGGTGTTATTTACTTAGAGAATTATTTAGCAGTTCATAATGGATCTTTTTTTTTAAGTTTTAATTTATGTGAATACTGATAGTACATGTTTCTATGTGTCTAATTTATAAGATTATTATATAATTTTTATTATATTGTCAATTCGAATCTAACAGGGAAAATGTTTTTTAAAATTTGGGTGTGTTGGTTAATTTATAATTAACACACCTAAAGCATAAAAATGCATCGTCCTTTCAATTTTTTTGAGCGCGATAAGTTAAAATAACTGATAATGTGATAAAAATTAAACATAGTCCTATAAAACTAGTAATATTCGTAACTTGTTTTGCATAAATTTAAAAGCTATAGTCATTAATAATAGGTATTTATATACCTAATTATTAAGCTAATTACATTCAGGTAATATCTTCGTAGTAGCTTATTATTAATAACTTACGTAATAAGCACCTCTATTTATTGGACCGTGATAAAACGTTGTTCAAAGTAAAAATAGTTTGAAAAGTCCAGAAACTCCAATCAAAGTTGTAGAATCGTTATATTATTGGTTGAACAGCAAATTTTTGGCAATAGTTATTTTAATACATTTGTTAATGTCCAGCAATTTAGAATTTTAAAGTCAGTAACTTGAAAACGTTTGAGCTGTAGCTAAAATATTAAAACAGTAAGTATGTAAAAATTTAAAAATTCAAGTTAATTAATTTTTCAAGTAATTTTGCGTTATAGACAGTGCTAATATGAAGTTATTTTAGGCATGGTTCAATGTATGGTTTCCATAATTTCTATTTGAGGCGCAGCTGCAAAAAAGGGGATTATACGACATTACGACTTAGGTCGTATAATTTGTTAGTTTTGTAATCGAAAACAGTTCTAAGAAGGCTGACGCCTCAATTTCATTAATTTGTGTCGTCAGGTAGTTTATAGTATCTATTTTAAAACAAGGTCTGTTAAAATGAATTTCAATGAAGCGAATAAATCAGCAATCAGGTTCACCATTTTTTAAATCGCATTTTCACGATTTTATTTTAAGTTTGAAACTCAAAGTTGATGGTCCACTTTACTACATAATTTAATAAGTTTTGTAGTTTTTTTTACATATAAGTAAAGTAGGTAAATTGGTTTAAAAACTTCTTAATTTTTTTTATTAATAATTTTTATTAAAATTTACCTCAAACAATAGTTTTTACCCACTAATGTGTTCCGGTTTGAAGGTTGCTTTACTTAGCTATAATTACTGGGGTAATGAAACTTAACACCTTATGTCTAAAGTCGATGAGCAAAACATCGTGTTGTATAAACATCCTTAATATTGTTATAGGCAACTCATCATTTAACATCAGGTGAATGTATTACTAGCATCATAGCATAGTTGAATATTCTCAACTGTCAATTTATACATTAAAACAAAAAGATTAATAATAAGAGAATTATAATAGCATTTTAAGAATATAACTTTAATTACTTACGAGTAAAACAATCAAGACAAACCATTATTGTCAGGTTTGTAAAGAAACATTCTCAGAACTCATTTGACGTAATGATTAGCATGCGACTATTGAATATATCTGGTTACTGTTATGATTACGGGCGGTAGGGAACTGTAGTGCGTGTGACGAACTCTTCCTAGCTGAGTTAGGTCACGACTTTCCCATGGACTGCGACAATGCCATCTTATCGCACGTCTAGCGCACCTATGTTTATCTATTTCAAGTCTTGTTTGATTTTATACGACACGCATTGCATCGCTGGTATTTTTTATTTTTAAACATAAAAGGTATAAATTTAAATTTATATTTGAAAAGTATGTACTACTATCAAGTAAGTAGTACATAAGTTATTAATTGTAAATTATAAACATTCTTATTGACTTAATATTATATACCATAATCATTTAAAGTTGTTATAATGGTTTTTAGTTTTATGAATATTAAACAATATTTGCTGCTATACTCTCACAATTTTTTCTTCATGACTTTCTTTCATATTTACCACAGACAATAAAATATATAGTTAAAATGATGGTAGAATTTAAGAAGCAAATCCTAATGGTGAATGCAAAAAAATTAGTCGAAGACATTTCTTAACAATATAAAGCAACACTTAAAATTTAATTCTTGGAATTTTATATTATAAATTCAAAACTGGTTTTCAAAACGCAAGAAACTCGTGATCTCTGAAATAAACGATTAAAGATTTGTTTTTATTGAAATGTCGTAAGTTTATAAATGGAATTATAAGTGAAATTTTGAACCAGCAGTGAAGAACAGTGAAGTGAAACAGGTATGTTACGGTACTTCACAACAATAGGCTATAAATATTTGAATTCTTTAAAAAAAATAAAACCATTGTTAAACTGTATATTCCTACTTTACATTAAAATTTTTTCCCCCTGATTATGCTCATAATTTTATCTATACAAAATAAACTCCAACTAAACTTAACAGAATTAACGCCATGCCTTTTGATTTCATGTGTAAATATATTTAAACGACCTGTATTAGAGCTTAAATTTTCAGTATTATATTAATGATGTTAATAATGAACAATTAATAAACGTTGCACATTTATCGACATTTTTAATTGCGAGCCGTCTTGAGGTGCCGATCTCTGATGACCCCTGTGGCTTTCAACCTGTTAAGATTTTAATGAAATTAGTTATTCTTAAATTATTTCGGTAACTGGTAAGCAGAATAATTCACTTCGTTTTAAATCCAAGCCAATGCCTTATCATATTGACTGTAAGCAGGTGGAACCATTACACACCTGCGAGTTTTTATTGCTTATGTTATCAGTTCGGCTGGGTACCTGTAAGCCCATTGCTGCCAGAATAAGGTGAATTACAAACTTTTTATAAATCTTTTCATTTAATTATATAACTGCGCATGCTATTCTATTTAATAAATAATAAAAGAACTACAAAGACGAATAAATATTTAGTTTCACTAAACATCTGATAATAGAATTAGCATATAACGTTCATATATTTTTTTAATTACATAGACTAGTAATTATACCTACCAGGTAGTCTACCAGGATATAGTACATATACATGTATATATGAATTTTAAATTACATCCAATAGGAATATTTTTTTTGTTTGCAAAAACACTGTCTAAACTAGTTCTCGAAAATTTATTATCGGTTCTTTGATATAAGATAAAAAGAAAGAGGTTTACTTACGGTTGTACAAAAAATTTAAATAACAATAAAAATAGTACACTATATTTTTTTTGAATAGACTATCATAGACCTTTATAAGAAATTACATATATAATACGCTGTTCAATGAGACATAAAGGTGGGTTGTATACTTGTACGTACTAATAAAGAACAAAATTCCCTAATAGAAAGTTTCTTTAATAAATACCCATCTTACAAATTTAACGATTTGCACCCGGTTCGGCTTTAACAAAAAAACAATTGATTTCAAATGAATCTTAATGTTAACAGTTCTATGAGACGTTAATATTAGATATACATTTATGCCGATCACGATTCCTCGTAGGTTACGTATATTAGGACATGATTCATTGGAGAACCGTTAATTTAAAGTTTGAAATGACATATTGCAAAGATTGTACGATAATATTTAAAAGCTTTATATTTGGTTAAAACACATTGACCGTATTTCATAACAAAATAAATTGATAAAAATGTACGTTCAGTCTATATTTTTTTATAAAATTTAATAAAGAAATTAGTTAAAAATATTTATAGGAGATAAAATATAATTACATAATATGTAAATATGAAAAATAATAAATCAATACAATCATTATTAGGAGAAGACAAAAACATATTTATCGACCACTTATGATAAGGGATGTCTCAGTAAGAGTGCACTTTTTCATTTTAAAATAAAAACAAATATTTTATGATGGAGTTGTGATATTTTTATTGTATTGTAAAGAAGACATGTCCCGAGTATGGAATAAAATATCCGGCAAATGACCCCCCCCCTCCCCCTTCGCCCGCTCCGATGAGAAACCATTACTCTTTTCATGAATTTTTCCATGACTTTTGCACAGTGATGTGGCTGTATCTCACCGATGACGCGTTGGATTTCCGATTTGAGCTCAGGAATTGTTTCCGGTTTTTTAGCATAAACCCGAGATTTCACAAAACCCCAAAGAAAAAAAACGCACGGCGTTAAATCGCACGATCTTGGTGGCCAATTGACATCAGAATTTCGTGAGATAATGTGATCTGGAAATGGTGTTGCTGCAATAAGTCGATGGTTTCATGCGCGGTGCGGCAGGTTGCGCCGTCCTGCTGAAACCACATGTTGTCCAGATTCATGCCGTCCAGTTGAGGCCACAAGAGGTTCGTTAT
>DWQX01001281.1:0-29469 GCA_018245475.1 Pharmacophagus antenor | reverse complement strand
CTCCAACCGTTGCCGCCAACTTCTGAGGAGCCGGCGACGGAGAGCATCTCTCAGACGTTCCGTCTCCTCCGGGCATAACTCCACGCCTCGCGCGCGCGCCCCTGATCTCCGCCGATAGACCGAGGCCAAGATTTCGGCCTCGAGGTCCCATGGCGGAGTTCCCGCCATTACGCAGGTCGCCTCGTAGGAGACTGTGCGGTACGCTCTGGCGCACCGCGTTGCCAAGACTCATACATTAAACAGCTGGAGTATTCTGGGCGAGCACGCTTCACCATTCTTGTCACTTGACATCATGTGAAGTTGATGTCCAGCGTTGGTTCATTTTTATTAAAAAAAAATAATAATGACAGATATCTTCAGTGTCCGGTAAAAATTACATGTTCATTATTACCATTTTTCCAGAAGGCGTTTTACAAGTTTAACATCCAATAAGGAATTATCGCTTTTTTGTGAAACAATAACATCAAAACCATTAAGTGTACACGGTCGAGGCGCTTGAGGAGTATTAAAGGAAATAAATACCTCCTTAGAATACCTCAAGAATGTGGAAGAAACTTCGGGTGAGTAAAATGCGCCGCAATCGCCGAAGTAAACCTCCCCTTGGGTGCGTGCTCCATACATCAAGGGGAATTACCTTTACGTGTTTACCATTAGTATGTGACCACGTGCGATAACATCTGGCGTAGGGTGACCATATGCACTAAAAGTGCTACTGTAATTGTTTTAATAAAAATATATTTTTTTAAATTACACACAGTTACATAGTTGTATAGTGATTAATGAATATTTTCTTCCTTTATTACTGTATACTTTTATATATGGTTTTACAATCTTAAGTTGTGTTAATAAATATTAACACTTTTTGAGGTAATAAGACTTAACATCTTAAGTTTCAAGACGAAAAGAATAAAGTATCTTAAGCACTTCATTGTAATGGGCAAGCGTACTGCTTACTAGTTGACGAACTCGTCGCTTAGTTGTTTAAAAAATTCTAGAAATTCGATGAAGTAATTTCTATCGTGTGTTACATATATATATGCCGCTCACATTGCAATTATGCTCGTTTAGAATAGGTATTTTGTTTCTTAAATGAATGACGGTCGGAAGACAGCGATGCTGTTAAAGTGGCAAGTTAATATTGAGGGTGTTAATTAGCGGTGCGAGTATCAAAAACTTTTACACCAACCAGATTCTAGTAATGACGAGGGTCAGGAATCGAACACCGGACCTCCGTCACCGCTACGCTAGGGAGCCAATCATAGTTTTTTATTAAAGAAAACTAATATTTGCACAACATTTGTTGTCACCCTAATTTGACCTCACTTAATAAAACCCCGAACATGTTTCCCACCCAGTTTTCGTAATAACGCATTTGAAACCCGATTTTTCTTCGGTATATGTTTATTTGGCCCGGGGTCTTGTAACTTTCGTACCGCCCGGGTATAATTGGACGTGGAATGGAATTATTTTGTCGCATTATACAGAAGTGGTCACTTGATGTAATGATACGTTCTTAATTTTGAATAATTTTGGGTATACGTACTAAGCGCATAATTGTCTATTGCAAAATGGAAAATTATAATCATACCGATTTATTGTTATGGATTTTTCTTTACGAAAAAAAAATACAGCTGCACGGAGTTTTGCCTTTTTCATTAAAATAAATAAAGTAGAAAAATAAGATATAAGTTCAAATGATTCATTTAATTAATAATTGATTCAAATGTTTTAAAATATAATTCATAAATGTAAATGTAAAAAATATGATCTAAAATTTGTAAGTCGAGATTGCAAATGGGTTTTTTTTTGCTTACTGTAGTGCATGTTGGTTTTTTAAGGTTGCGTACCCAAAGTGTGACAATCGGAACCCTATTGACTCCGCCATCCGCCTGTTTGTCTGTCTGCCCGTCTGTCCGTCTGTCAGTGGGCTCTATTTCATACATCGTGATAGCTTGAAATTTTCACAGATTGTGTATATATATTGCCACTACAGCAACATAAATAATTAAAACAAAATAATTAATTAAATGATTAAGTAATTTTATAACCGTTTATGGTACGGAACCTTTCGCGGCGCGAGTGCGACGCGCACTTGACCATTTTTATTATGTATGCAAGGTGTAAAGACGATGAAAGCGGGAAAAAAAAAATCTCTCTGGCCTTACCTTGATGCTTCGCCGTCTTGGTTTGTAAGAATGCGTAGGGCGATACGCGTGTAAGGCACTGCAAAAACTTCGAGTAGATTCTTTTTTACGACTTATTCAGAGTATCGACTGGGCCTGTATTTTACTGCAGAACATTGAGAACATGTGACGATGATCAAGTTCGGTGTTATAATTTATGTTCCAATGAATAAAGTTACCAATGTTTGAGCTGTTACATGTATTTGTTTATAGACAATAATTTAAATTTTGTTATTTAATATATATTAATTAAAGAATTTTGTCTGCCTCCGTGGCGCATTAGTTTACCTGTATGCTTTGTAATGCGGTGGTCGCGGGTTCGATTCTCGGGCTAAAGGAGTAATGGAGTCTGGATGGTGGTAGAGTGTTCTGAACCCGCCTGGCTAGCTAACACCTTCAATGTGAACCTGCCACAACAGCAAGATTGTGTTCCGGCAGTCATACTTGTGAGAGCCAGATCTATTCTAGGCGTACACGTTCTACCATCTACGGCTTAATTGTCACTTAACATCAGGTGAAATGGAAGCCAAATATTAGCATAACCGACAAAAAAAAGAATTTTTGTGTAAATATTTTTCTTTTATTAATTTTTTTTTTGGCAATGTATATGTATGGATGGATCTTTAATTATTTATGTGTTATGGTTTGTAAATTTTGAGATTTTTTTTAAATTAATTAATTGTAATTTGCAATTTTCACTAGGCACGATAATAATAAAATAAATGATTTTCGTATAAAAAATTCCTTCATACTAAAAAAAATCATATTTACAACAGAAAAATTATGTTATTTACTCTTTGCGAATCTCTCCATACATGTTATGTTCATATCACTGGCTGGCTGCAGCCCGCCGAAGGTTGAAAACTGAAAAAAAAAATAACACGTCGGCACTTGTCTGCCAAGTTGTACGAGCTTGGCACTTAGATTAGTTTCCAAGTTCTGTTCTTCCAAAAGTTTTACGGGCGTTGGGTCGAACATAAAAAGCGAAATCGTCTTCGGATAGTCTTTTTAGGCTCTTCATTTCTTTTGTGTGCTTTGTTGTTATATTCTTGTGTACCCTTGTAATGAAAGGAAAATAGGTTTTATATGAATACGCTTACTTATCTATTTATTTAATTAGTAATCTAACACGCATATCAATAATTTGCATTAATTAAGTAACATTAAGAATTTCTGATAAGCTTAACAGTTACAATATTTATTTTATCAAATTTATTGAAAAATACGAAGTAAAAAGAGACTTTGAAGTTTAAGAACAAAATTTATTTCAATGCTTCACATACCAGTTCTTATTTTAAAACATTTGCAATAATTTACTTCTTTAGCTACAAGCTTTTGATTTTGTTTCTCACGGGTTGTGTGGTTACCTATTAGATTTTTTTTCAATGTTAGACAAATTTTTATAATAGTAATCAATTAGTATTATAATTATTTGAGTGATAGCGTAGAACAATACTTTTTATCTATATCTTCTAATAGTGGTATAGACCGTTTAATAGAAAATTGACTGCCCCCGCGGAGTAATGATTTACCGCTTGTCTTCGAACGCGGAGTTCCCTGGTTCGATTCTCGGGTCACAGGTGTAGATGAGTCAGGATGATAGTCGGGTTTTTCGAACCCGCCGGGTTAGCTACCAAATTGAATGTTGATGTGCCGCCATAATAGCATTGCTACGATAAGGTACTCAATCACGTGATTGCGAGAAGTATTTCGGCTGAAAACGCATTACCATGTACGGCCTTATTGTCACTTAACATTCGGTGAAATAGAGGTCAATTGTTAGTCCAAAACAAATCATAAAAAAACAACAAGGTATTCATTCTGGGTTAAAATGCATTACCTTACTCACTCATAATACTTAACATCACGTGACATGGAGGTGAAGTAATCCATTGCCGAAAAAACCAAAATAGATTATTATGCAAATTATGCAGCAGCATTTAAGGTGTAATTGCACTGTTGCACCATTGATGAAAAATATTTTCTTGTATAAATCATAGTCCATAATTTTTATATATAATCATGAGTGTGGCTTTTTTTTGTTTGTCCCAAAATTGTTTTTACCTCGCATCGACTATTGGGTTGCCACGTGTATCTGCCTTCGGTTAAACTGATATTGTTCCAGAAGTTTGTGTTGATAGGAAATGCGGCCAGGTCTTCTTTTTTAATTAAAAAAACTTTGTTAATTAAAAACAAATCTTTTCTTGTTTGATTTTTTTTAACTACCTCTGTAACGCAGTGGTTTACCGTTTGCCATGTATCATGGAGGTCACGGGTTCGATAACGTGGCCACATGGGTTGTGGAATTTGAATGGAGGTAAGGTTTTTTCGAAGCCGCCTGGCTAGCTACCAGTCTCAACGTTACTTTTCCGCCATAACAGCACGTTGCGTTCGGACTGTCACACATGTGAGAGTCAGAAATATTCTGAGCGATAATGCTACACCCCCTAGTCTCATTTTTGCTTAACATCATGTTATATCGAAGTCAAGTGTTAACACAATACCAATAAAAAAAGCTTTTAATCTAATATAATCATGCGAGTCGTATTTAAATTCGTATATAAAAATAAATACAGATTATATTCTCTCGTTAGGTAGGCGAGGTGTTTGGAGAACGCGGGACGGCATAGACAATACGGAGCGGGCCAGAGAGCGCGGTAATGAATCAGATGTGTATCGGCGGACGTGTGAGAACATACGGCCAAAATACACGCCGTAAATATTGGCTCGCGTGATTCGGGGCGCGCACCTAGCGGCGTGTAGAACTGGCTTTGTTTGCCCTTTCTTATTAACACGTAAACGTGTTTCATTAATTTCACTTTTCTCCTTACTACGGCGGCAACGGCCTAAAAGTGAGTCTTGACTTTTATCATAATAATAATTTATATCGAATAACAAAAAAATTACATATGATCATATCCTGCGTCAATGTACGGTTTTATAATAGATACACAATTTATTATTCAAGTAATTTCTTGTATTATAAGTTATTAATATTTAGCAAAAATGGCGAGAATGTTTAGTGCTGGTCCGAATCGCTACTCTTATATAAACCGTGCTTGTTCAATGTGGTGTATGGGCTCTGTGAGAGAAAACTCTGAGTTTTCGAAGGAAGAACACAGACGTAGTTTTCATTTTTATAATCATCTTTTATTAATTTAAGTGCAAGTGAAATGTTAGACCGTAATTTAATAATTCTCTAGCTACAACATTCTGATACGGACCTTGCCAAAAAAAGGTGGTACAGACATTTCTATTTACCACTCACTTTTCGGTAGCAATAACGCCGGTGCAATTGGTAGCAGTAATGTTAGCATGTTATAATTTGATGTCATATATAAACGTCAGTTGACTTCGTACTGACGAACGCATAACATCTGAAGATGCCACGTGTAGTAGCGAAACGCATTGACATTGTAGTTTAGTCCTTACATTCGCGATTAAAAATATTAAATTAGCAAATATTTTTTTTGTTTTTTATTGAGTGTTAAAGTTTCGCAATATAACGCTTGGATCAGTAATTCATACAAATGTACGTATTTACTTAATCACGAAACCTGTATTTTTATAATTTGTATCCGATTAGTTTTTTTTACAGTGCCACGTCGTCTCCTTTCGTGGGTCTGTACGAAATTCGTGCGCTCACGGGGCCCGCCCCGGGCGCACAAAATAAAAGTTTTAAGCCGGCTCGCGATAAGCCTCGAAAATTTTCAATGTACCCCGCTATACTGTTAGCCTTGCACGTAGGTTACAGCACCTACTCCTTTCGCTGTATACATCCGCACTGGATTAGAACAATTTAAATGATGTTTTCTGTCTTTATTTTTTTTATAGGTTCAGTAGGCGAACGAGCGAGCGGTTCAACTATTGGAAAGTGATGCGCCCATATACAGCCGCAACATTTGAAGAGTCGTTGCTGCGTTGCCGACCTTTAATAAAGGAGCAGGCTTCTTTCTTGAAAGTCCTTAAGTCGTATTGGTTCGGAAACACAGCTGGCGCCATCTGATTCCAGAGGGTGGTCGTGGTCCCAACTGCTTTCTAAGTGTTGATATTATGTACATTTTATATTGAGATTGCCAACATGCTATAATTAATGTCTTATCGTCAGTGGTATATTTTTATTCATATTTAAACAGGATATATATTTATTATAGCATTAACGTTTGATTGATGGTGTGAACTGGGAGTAAGTTTAAAGATTAAAAGGTTTTTTTTTCGAATGAGTGTACATAACACATCTTTTGTTCATTTAAATAATATCAGTAGTTATAACTTTGCTTAAAACAAATTGCATGATCTCAATTGGTAGTTGAAAGGCGATGAAAATTTGTAATACTAGTAAATTTACCTCCTTTCCTGTCTGAAAAGCCACCTAACAAATATATGAGACTATCATCAGTACGATATTGTTTATGACGGATGGATTATGTATCTAATCTATAAACCGCATTTGTTTTTCGACAAGTGTCCACTGGAAAATAGACTTTTGTTGTGGTAAATCTTTTTTTATTTCGTTTGAAGCCTCCAAGAAGGAAAGTACTGCAAAGGTAGAAGACCTCCGTCGCGCAGTGGTTTACCGTTTGGTTTTGTAATGCGATGTTCTCTAATTCGATTTCCGCGCCACAGGAGTAGTGGACACTGGATGGTGTATGTACCACTCTCAATGTCTATCTGCCACCATAACAAAATTACTGTTTTCCAGCGGTTATAGACATGGGAGTCAGAAGTATTCTGGACGAAAACTCTTCACCATCTACGGCCTCATTGTCAATTAACAGTATGTGTAATCGAGGTCAAATAGCTCATTGCTAATAAAAAAAAAAAACAGAGAAAAGAAGGAGTTTTTATATCACTCGCACATGAAAGGGTTACATTGTTGGTAATGTTCGTGCGGCCATTAGGGTCCGGGCGACACGTGCGGGCGTACCGCGCCGACTTTCTCGTTTTGTTGTTACGGGAGCGACGGAAGGGTTACCTTTGTTGTTTAGCTCTTTTTAGGAATGTACAAATTCTAAGTAATATTACATACTTTTTACTCTTAACTCTAAGTACGTTTTTGACTGCTTTCGTGGCATTTCTTTTTGTAAAACGGAAATCCTATGTTGGATCCCCGCGCCTCAGGAGTGGAGGAGGATAGTGATATGAATTTATGAACCCACCTAGCTATGCTGTCAATCTACCGCCATACCAGCTGTGTTCCGGAAGTTACATCTGTGAGACCTAAAATTAATCCAGCCTGAGACTTTTTTATCTACGGCCTAATCGTCACCTTATATCGGGTGGGATCGAGGTCAAGGGTTAACCCATGAAAAAAAAATCAAAATAAATGGTTATATGTTATCAACATATACGTAAACTCTGTAGTCCGTGATCTTAGACATTTATTTCAATATTATCAAAGAGCCATTCAAAACTATTTTTCATTTTTTCCCTTTATCTCACAACTTTCATAATGTAATCGCTTTTTATAATCATATACTTTTGTATGTAAAGAAATTATAAATGTATTTTCATTTAATCTATTCGTGTTCTAATTGATTGTATTTAAATCATTGAATGAAACTCGATATATTAATTATCTAATTTAATTTAAAAGATTTTTTAAACTTCCAACCCCACGTCCTTCTTCCGATGCGATCGGGTATCGGCATTTTAAGTGAGAGAAGTATAATATAATAACATTTCTATACGTTTACATAATACTTGATGTTATGGAGTAAGTCAGAAAACATTCAACACAAACTTCGTTTCGCCGTTAACAACATTTCAAAACAATTTGCATCGCATGATGAAAGATTATCATGGCGCCATGGACTAGACAAGCTAAAATCGACATAGTTGACATATTATATATATACAATAATAAATAATTTATTAGGGGCACGTTTTAATGTATCGGTAATTAAATCAAAATTATTTTTCGGACTGTTAAGCTTTTGATTTTAATAACTCTAATCTTTTTTCATGACATTAGTAGAAAATAAAAAAAATCATGTCATTTTAATAATTTTTACTATGTGATTGTGTATTTAAATGTTTAGCTTTGCCCTATAGGCTCGCTTCTGATTATATAATCTTCGGCTACAACTAGCAAAAGGTTTTAGAGTTAGATATCTGTTTTAGTTATGCTTTCAAATTGAATAGTTTCCATTTGTCTACACAATCATAAAATACAATTGACATACAAACACTCACACATACGTAACGTATGCGTTCTAATCTGTGTTCAATGTATGTGTCTATGTGTGCATACTACGCACAACGCCAATTCATACAGAGCTATTTGTATTGTCTCTGCAATAAAACAAACCAGTTTTTTTTTGTACCTGCGCTTTTTGTGGTCACAATGCACAAGTGTCCGTAGTCAGGTATAAGATTGTTACACCAATCACTAGTACTTAGGATTTTAAGACGTGCAAGCACGCACAGAGCTGAATAATGGCACTGAATCACAATAGTTTATATCTCTGCTAATAACTCAATAGCATGAAATTTAAATTATACTAACAGTACATATTGAACATCTCATGGTGGACAAATCCTCTTACTACAAATCGTTCAAATATTTATATTCAATAATTTAATTGTATAGATTACTCATTATTTAGACATTTCACCAAAAGATGTCACTTTAATAAAAAAATAATGCACTTCGTAAAACAATTTTATATATAAAGCAAAATGAAAACATTTACTATTCTAGTTAAAGTGATAAAACATAGCAACTGGTATAGACTACGACACGTTTTTTCTTTCAAAGAAGATATCAAGCCATTGCTGCTGAGCTTTTTGCCTTGCAAAAAACGAAAAGAAGTATATTGTGCTGACTGTCAACCTTCGCTAGTCGAAAAGCACATTAAGAAGAAGAGTGATAACACCTAAAGAGTCGGTTATATTTTAATGATATTGTTTTTTTTATTATATCTAATATCGTCTTATTTTTCAATCAAAAAAGTGGATCATAATGGGACGAACTGTTTGGGTGTTACTATCTAATAAACTGATCAAAAAGCACAAACAAAAGTGTATTTAACTTTAAAGCGTTCTTGTCTCCGGACCATTAATATTCTTTATTATGGTTGAGACACGATATATAAGTACATGGACAAATGTAAGACCAACTTCTTATATCCAATCACGGTCTTTAGCTACTACTATTAAAATAATTAAGCATTTTTACAGTAAAGTATTTGCGTACAATAAATACGAAAGTATCTTATAATAAAAAATTAACTATAGTTCACAGTAAAGGATAGATTAACACTGTAAAGTCAGCATCGACGGTTACGCATTATGCCTCGACATTTGTAAAGACAATAGACAAAATTTACCTGGGTTTTGCCATCCACACATCAGGTTTCTTAGAAACGATAATTCTTGGTCTAAACAATACATTCGTACCTTTTATGATACGGCTTTGAGTGTAGGGAAACATGTTCACACAAAACACATTTCTGACGTTTGGAAAATTTTCGTTTTAATCTGCGCATTGTTTATTACTTTAGGGAATAAATATTTAGTAATATTTTAATAAACTACTTAAAATAAACTTAAAAGATTATATGGGATGGTGTAAGGAGGCTCTGAAAGAGGATTATGGATTAAAAATAAGGAAAGTTATAACATTTTTAACATTTTGGTCATTTATGTTAAATATCCATTTTTTTTTTAATTCTATTGGTGTTTTAAAACGTCACAGGTTAGGTTTTATAACATAACAAAAATATAATTTAATTTTATATACAGGTAATTACATGTGAATTAATGATAAAAGTGTAACCAAAAAAAATTAAAGATAATTTGATGGTATTGAATCAGATTACGGATATTTACAGTAATCAATGTGGACCATAATCTTTTACTGTGTAATTTTTGGGCTAAAGATACTGGGGAATTAACACATGTAACGTTTAAACAATTTCAAAGTAAATAAATCGAATTATTTTCCACGATTTATTTTTTGTAATCTATAATGAACTGTATAAAAAAACTTTTGTGTGTGTTAATTAAATTATAATAATAACAATGTACGCTACGATTTAGGTTCAGGAACAGGCAATGTCATGGCGATAGCCATTAAAGGTCCACACACTTAAACACCGAAGTTTTACTACGAAACACACGAATTCGGAAGTTGAGATAAGGGCATTAATGGATTGGCTGACATAAATGTGACGTCACTACACATATTTCAAGCGTCGCATGTTTGTTGTACCTAAACAATAGTGATCCGCGGACAATAAACTTTTCCAGGTATAGAAAGATCAATTTAAACTGGTTTTTATTTCGTGGTGGGTTATCAGATAACTTAAGGGTTACATTTAGTGAACTAGTGCGTGGTCCGGCTCACGCGTTAAGGGTGAGATTAAGATCGCACGTATTAGCATTTTTCGACGGTACATGTTTTTTTTTTCTAGGTTGTATGTCTTTGAGGTCATGTGTTAATGCTCGCGCGCCACACGCGATCTCGAACTCGGCCTTTAGCCAATAGTTGACTTGCTCGTACAAGAAAATATTATTATTCGTATGCCTAGTTAAACTAATGCAACGGTAGGGTTCGATTCCCGTACTACAGGAATAGTGGAGTCTGAATGATGGCACGGTTTCTCGAGCCCACCTGTCTAGCAATCACCATGAATGTCAATCTACTGTCTTAACAGCACTGTTTAGTATCAGGTGAAATCGAAGTCATTAGTTAGCGTATAAACGTTAAAAAAAAAAAAAACGTATGCGTCGTTAAACTATACATTTTACTCTTAAGCTTATCTGAGAGATTTCCCGATGAAGATATTAATTTTGTCCAATCGAATTCATAACTGGGCACTTTAATAGCTGTAAAGGAGCAAATTCACTTTTCCTGTGATTGTCCATTTAATATACTTTTGACAATGACTGAGCTAATATAGAAATAGTTTAGTCGTGATTAGAAATTTTTCATTCATTATTCTATATCGTAAGCTTTAGAAACGTAGTAAAATTGTATGCGCTAGACATTGACTTCCGGTACACGAAAATTATTCTTTTCAAAAGTATTGCGTAATTGAAAATCGAAAGTCAATTTAAATAGGCCTTTGAAATTATTTCTATGAAGTTTTTTAAACTCAAATTAATTGACGTTATTTTTTTTATTGATGCCGATGATGTAGGAGTATGCATAAAATTGATATTTAACAAAAAAAAAAGGTTTTTTTTTAAAGATACAAAATAAGATTACGTAATATTGCGCCTATTAATAAAAAATATAGTACACAAAATCTAATTTATTTAATATACAATGTATTTATATGATAAGACACGTATAGTTTTGCCAGGATGAAATCGTATTAATGACAACAAATTATTACACCCAATTTTATATGTTCCGTTCCTAAAGGGCGACAAACGACGTCTTATTACTTCTTACTCTCTGCCGATCCGCCTGTCTGTCTGTACGTTTCACAGCGAGCTTAAAATCATGTATTACTATTACCGCTATAAACAAAAATTAAATAATACTGACAAGTATCCTGATTTTTAAGGCGTATACGGTATAGGACTCTCCGCGGCACGAATCCATCTCGCACTTAACCATTTATTTATTTATAAGCCGTACCACAATTCAATATCCATCCATGTTTTTTCTAAAAAGAACCGGGTACTTCCGCATTATAAGTTAACCATTTTAGCCACTGCTTTACTGAGGCAGTTAAAATTGAACTATTGAAGTAAATGTTGATTGTGAACGTAGGAAGTAAATACGCCATTATCACTGTACCACGTATCATTTACGTTGTATAGTCGTTATTATCCACTACAAGTTTATATTAATCGGCAACCATTAGTCGAAACTATAAATGTGGGTAAACTATAAACGCGACATTAGTTTAACAGCGATTCCTAACAGTCCGTGGAACTACAGTTTAACCTTGCGTTAATAACTGTGTTAATTGCAGCCAAGTTGAACGGAAAGATTAATTGATAATAGTTGATTGGGAGCGGAGGCATTGGTCCCACTTTGTGCACGTTGTGTTATGATGTATTAATAAATGAAAAGTAAAACGTACGTGTGGGTGTTCACGGTGAATAAATAAGCTCTTTTTTGTTTATCCAATTCACATTCGTTCACTTCACTTCACATGATATTAAGTAACAATGAGGCGGTAAATGTTGAGGCGTTTTCCGTCAATCTCTCACATGTTTTCCATGTCTCTCTTATGTATGACTACCAAAACACATGAATGCTGTTATGGCGGCGTAATTATATTGTGGGTGGTACTTAGATAGGCGGGTGCGAAATACTCTGCCACCATCCATTCTTGGATCTTTTCATCTTTACAAATCGTCCGGTTCACTTCCATCA
Organism: Pharmacophagus antenor; assembly: GCA_018245475.1. Taxonomy (NCBI): domain Eukaryota; kingdom Metazoa; phylum Arthropoda; class Insecta; order Lepidoptera; family Papilionidae; genus Pharmacophagus; species Pharmacophagus antenor. The sequence continues at coordinate 16,947 of DWQX01001281.1, read as the reverse complement.
TCGGTAGTCACTTCCATTTTTACGTTCTATACTTCTTTATACATTCACGTTTTTCACCTGTCTACGTTTCGCTAACTAACATATATTTCGGTAACTATATGGCAAAAAGAAAACGCCTTGCATTCCGAAGAGCCAATCTAAATAGTTTGCTCAGTAATTTTGAAATTCAAATTTAAAATATTCTTTATTCAATTAGTCTTCCACGGACGATTTTGAATGGTCAAATTGATTCTAACGCCGGCTCCAAAAAGTAAACTCTCCTGAGAAGACCCAGGCAAGAAGTAAAACTATTTTAAATATTATTGTAGTTTTACACTTTTTACTTTTTGTTAAATTCAAATGAATCAGGTTTCCATTGATTGTTAACATTAGTTACTGTCCCATGCAGATAAGTGTTAATAGTTTTTATTACTTATTCGCAAATTTTATTTAAATATGTTTAATTTTATTTAACGATTTTAATATGTAATCATCATTGACTCCAGATTATTTCATCTGTGATTGGTTGTTGGATAATTGATAGCCTGCCAGTATTAATTTTTTTTAAAGCAACGAGTATCATCGGCGAGAAGCTGTTCAGTACGTCAACAACTGAAGTTAATAAAAAAAAAACTATAACAGCTTAAGAGTTTTCAAACATATAATTATTTTATACCAAACATCCGTCACAAAACATTGTTTAGTGGATATTATACTAAAGCCCATAAAGTATCCTAAATAAATAATAAAAAAATACGTTAGCGAAACTTTTTACGATATTTCTGTTTAAATACAATAGGCAACCATTACGGGAATCTTAGAGTATTGTCCTAAACGTATCCTACCATATTATACCTTTACCTTTTGTTTCGCCGACGTGCCATGTGGGTAGGTAAATTTTATTGCTTGCGTTGTAAAATACATTCATCGGTGAAATTTTAAAGTAACGATCGTAATATAATCCCTACCTGATGTTTTTAGGCGGTGTTTTAAAAATTGTGTTTGATTCATACACAGAGAGAGAGAGAGAGAGAGAAATTGTAACAATAAAACAAAGAGCAAGTAATAAAAAGTATAAACGCTTCAATATGTACGCAGCTGTTATTACCTGATGTACCATTTGTCGATGTAATAAATACTAATATATACCAATTGTCGATGTAATAAAAACTAATTATTTTTCGTAAGTTTAAAATTGTCAGTGTCTCTACTTATTAATGTTATATTAGATCCATCATGTTTTCATTTTATTTTAATTATTCAGCTTAATCGAATTTTGATTATTTCCGTAGCGCAGTGGTTTACCCGCTTGCCTTGTAAAGCGGAGGTCCCGGGTCTGATTCGCGGGTCACAGCAGTTGCGGAGTTCGGATGGTGGTAGAGTTTTCAGACCCGCCTAGCTAATTACCATTCTTAATGTCAATCTGCCGTCATAACGGCACTGCTGTGTTCCGGCAGTCATACATGTGAGAGCCAGATGTATTCTGGCCGAACACGCTTTACCATCTACGGCTTCATTGTCACTTAACATGAGGTGACATCGAGGCCAAGTATACTATAAAAAATAAAAAAAATAATTCGTATCACACACTGGAGTCGTCAGAGATTCTAGTTAGGCATTAAAGCCACCCGTTTATCAAGCTATAAAGTTTACAATTAACCTTAAGAGGCAATGTTCAAAATTAAAAGTCTACCACAATATTTCTGATTGAATTTGTGACATTCGCTCAAGTACATTTATATTAATGGTCTCTGAAAAGTATGTGAAAGTTTTCTAAATGATTATAGCCACAGTAATTTAGAATAAAGACGATTTATTACATACAATTGTTTTCTGGAAAGTATGAGTAGGTTGTGACGTTTAGTGAATATAACGTTGAGATTGTACAGCGTAATTGTAAATGGTCGAAGTGGTAAAATTTTATAACAACAATTGCATTAAGACACCGAGAGGGAAATCGTACCGGATCTGCGTCCACAAATCACTTCGCAGTTGAATTGTTGATGTAATAATTTACTGTGTAACAGATTGGAGACAATGAATCGGCGCTGTATTGATCACGCGAGTCGTTTTAATGAGTGTTACGGAAACGTTTCGGGGCCGTGATTCATTCATTAGGGCGATACATCGACGGCGGGAACGCGCCGACAACTTGATTTTTGATTCTAGAGCAATGACACTATTTCTCAGACGCGGAACTTTGTAACAAAAACTATCATTATATCAAATCTATGGAGGTTCCGCATGTTCAAACTTCATTATCATGCTTTGCGTTTGTCATTAATTCATCGTCTTTATTGTGTAATAAATAAATATCTGGGACATTTCATACACATTATTCTGATCCCGAGATAGGTATCTAAGCAGCACCTGTAGTATGGGTTATCACATACCATATACGTATATAGATAATTCTTAAATTAATACTTAAATATAGATAAAAAACCAGACAGCACAAACACAAATGTTCATCACATATATGTTTGCCCTGAACGGGAATCGAACCCGCGACCCTTGGTGTAAGAGGCAGAGTTACCACCATTATACTAACGGGCTAGTCAATCGTCTATTATACAAATTGGTATAAATTGATTCGAGCGCATCGTTAGTCCACATGTTGTATTCATATATCACTTTTTTATATCGATTTTAATAACAGTTTATACTGTTTTAAACTAATGATATTAAATTACATCTTGATATTTAAATTGTTTAAATTGTTTGATGTTTAATGCTGAAAATTACCTAACATTTATTTATAAGTTATTAAAAAAAATATATTTTTTTATCACTTATTGGCTAACACTTTTCTTCGATTTCACGTGATGCTTAGTAACAATGATGCTGTAAATGGCGGAGCGTGTCCGCGTAGAATTATTATGGCTGTCACACGTATGTTTACCGGAACGCAGCAACCACGTTATGGCAGCAGATTGACATTGAGGTCGGTAGTTAGTGAAGCGGGTTGAAAAACTCATCCACCAACCAGACTCCATCATTGATATTGAAATGTAAAATATACAGTAATTAAAACAGTCCTAAATATATTTTTTTCTCTTTATATTGCGTCAAACCTTAAGTGAGCTTTAAAATTATTTAAGTCCAATATGTTTTCTGCTCAGTAAAAAACTTTGCTTTTTAGATAATCGATACAAATTATTTTTTACCTAACAGCGCTTCTGGTTAAGGGGTGGTTCTCTATCACCGGATACGGATGTATTGCTACATTCGAATTTTCATAATACATCGGTGGCACGCGAGCCCAACACACGTGCCTTATCCACGACAAATGCAAATGAATAAGCTTCATGTTAAATGTTAACAGGATGATTCAAATGTAACGAGTTGGACGAAAAACAATTCTAGAATTTCTAGATTTTAGAATTCTAGTATTAAATTGCTATTCTCATTTGACCAATAATAAAAACAATGCGTTTTGTTTTATCTTATCATTATTTAGCAGCGTTGAAATATAAGTGAAATTAAATTATAACTGTGCTTAATTCTTAAATAAATTGTAATTAATTGTTTAAAACTAAACTTACTCAATTTTCATTCAATCTCTCATTTTTCATAATTATTTTTTCAATCTTTTACAATTCTAACCCAATTGAATTAACCCAATTAATAATTCAAATATAATTCTAGCGTTATTAACTATTTACAATTTACTTTTAATTTGAATTTTATATGTATACAATACCCACTGAACGGAAGTATATAAAGATACTACGAAGTTTTGTACTGCGATGTAAACGAATACAAAATACTTGACCAGTGGCCAACTCATTCAATTATTGTGTAATTGTACTACTTATACTTTTATCAACTTTAGTGATCTTATCTATTGTTTTTAATTAACAGAATCTTTTGACTTTACAAAATGCAAGGAAAAATGAATGGAACACAGAACATTGTTATAAACTCATTATACAGTTTTACCGACAAATTTGTAGAACTAGTTAATTTAAGCTCAGGCCTACAGAGAATTACGCCCATACAGTTTTGGCATGAAACAGTGTACCGTTACCCAAAATTAGAAAAAAAAGAACACTCTGTGCGGGCACCGTAAGCGACGGCGCAAATTCGGGCGGTGCCAGGCCGCGCCGGCTCACCTGCATAATTGCCCGTCTGTCTTCACACATGTGTGTGTTTGTATGTGTATGTGTGTGTGTGATTAGTAATCTATGCCTCACGAAAAATCTTTTCAAACTTTTTAACATCAGCCCGTACGATGTTTGATTTATTCGGTTATTGCAGCTCGTGATACGTACCGAACATAATGTTACGAAAAATATTTTTGCAAATTGAATGAGGCAATTATTTTAAAATAAGGCAGAAGTTATGGCAATAATATGCGATAGTAATGAGCCTAAAAAAATTGGTCCTATGCGTAGTTTTATTGTGACAAAAACCTTTTACGTATAGTTTATTTGGTATTTTTAAATTACTGGCACGCACACTTTTGGGCTTTTCGTGGGGAAAAGCTTAGTAAGTATTCACCAAAACAAATAAAGGATATGACTACTGCTAGATAGCTGGTCATTTACAGAGATGACAGTATTTCTCTCCCGGAAAATGTTGTTAATAATTGATGGAATTGTAAATTTATGGATATATGTTTTCAAAGAATGATGTCTTGTTTAACCTGTAAAGACGACGATGCCATGTACCAAATAAATATTAGTAATATGATATATTAGAGATTCTTTTCCATGATCATTTTTACAAATTGTTTTACACAAATGGAAATATGATTGCGCTAAACTTTAAGATTGTAAAAAAATGATATGGGTAATATCGTAATTGTGTAGCACTCTTTCATAGTTCACTATGTGTGTGAACTATTAGTTACAGACGGAGGAGGAAAAAAAAGTACCATTAACATGGAGGTAGTTGACCGGTGTCATGGCGTAAAATTGCTTTTCTATCCAACTGTAACTTCAGCACAGGAGCCAATTCAAATAGTTTTTACAGACAGATTTCAAGTAAAGTCTTATAAAATCTTTCCTTTCTTAGTGAAACTTTGAATAAATTGCCTGGTTATATGGCGTGACATAAATGGTCCGATCTAATCTTGAGGGTACGGTAAAAAACTTTATGTTCCGCAATCGAAGTGTCCGTAGAATTATGATGTTGTGCTGAAATAGTATGGATAATCTGTCGATTCCACGGTCGATTAATTTGCAACAGGGTCGACTCGCCGCGACACACAGGCCGCGCCGTGTCGCGTAGTGTCGGCCAGTGTCGCACGGTGTCTCGGGTCCCGCACATCGACCGTGGGACCGGCAGCTGCGTAAACGGAACGCAACTGTGACGAATCGATTAGCCAGAATCGATTTTTCAACATAACGGTAGCCGAGTCGATTTACATCTCGATAGTTACATTGCAATTTCTGAGCGTGATCGATGAAATTTTCTCTTGCGGGTAAACGTTTGCTCATTGGAGCTTCAATTGTCATTTCATAAGCCACGGCGACGCAACGACACGAATGCAGAGCTGTGTTGTCGGCGACCAGCGAGGACTGAGCCGTATCTAGCGGTACTGCTGCCCTCGCGTTTGCGACACATCGGGGTACGAGCGGGGCGGGGTGGGTCCGGCGCAATTGGCGATGTGACACATTGTCGCCGGTCGCACGATTTCACTGTCCGGCGAGACGTGACGGGTTACGCGTGGTCGCCGTTTTTATTTCTGCCAATGACGAGTGTCGAGGCGTGGTACGGGCCGCGTACATCCACAAGCGTAGCTCTGCGCTCGACGCTGCTCTTATCGCGGGGCAGTAAAGTCCACGAATAGACGGAGTTTAAGTGTGACAAATTTGCCGCGCCGCAGCCGGTGCAGAGTGGGAGTGATATGTTTTTTCCATCCGCTACACACGCCCACCGTACGTTCGCAGTGAAATCGTCAATAGATTGGTAATCGCTATTTATTGCGTTATCCGATTTCTAAATAGGTTTTCATTTAAGTCAGCTTGAACACCTAGTAACAGGCATCATTGGTAGCACGTATGGTTTTTTACACAAGCTTGTTGTACGTAAACGTATGAAGTTTTGTATATTAAAAGCAAAGAGGTTTACTTTAAATCGAGTTTGTTAGTTCGTGGTACAAATAGCATAAAAAATTTAGACAGGGAATGATTATTGTTTCTAGTTAATAGAGTTTACATTGTTGCAGCGATAAGGTATTATTGTCTGCTTAGACCATGAATTAAATTAAAATAATTACCTTCATCAAGTTATATCTGGACTGTAGAAGTATGTAATAGTAGTAGTAGATGGTAGCATTATGTAATATAATACTGTTTTACTGTATTATATTGCCGAAGAAAGTATTAAAAATTGTTACATATGGAAATATGACGGCAGAATTTTATTTTTATTATTTTAAAAGAAATCCAATTTTAGTTTAAATAAAGCATGAGATTGAGTCATTGCATTAAACAAAGGGACGACTTCATTCATGTTTTTATGTACAGTATCATTCAAAGCAGTGTAAATACTCGTATTTACAGTATGTATGGTTTTGTATCGCGATGCTTTAAGGGATTCTTTTATTCTGCATAGCCGTGTTCTCTTTTAAATATAATTTTAACAAGAAATAACAACAATACCGGCTATAGACCTTTTCTTAAAAGGGTATTAAAATTAAGTCCGGCGTATGTCTCACTGATTCTTTTGTTTATTTTCTCACGTTCTTTTCCTTATCAGGCTGTGTACAATTAAACTGTTAGTATATATGATTTAGGTTTGAATATGGAAATACAAAATTATTTTATACTAAGGCAACATAGTAATTCTTTTTTTTTGTAATTTTAGGGGAAGTTGAATAATATCATTATCGTTATATGGTAGGCGCCTACTGCTCACCAGATCGTCAGTTCACCTTGTTAAATTAATGGATATATATTTAAAAATAATCGGTTTTTTAATGATCCATCACAAATTCGAGTAGTTATGTAATAACTTAAGAATAAGATAACTTTTATCAAGAAGCCACACAAACAATGGCCGAAATTTGTATTTTTTTTAAAGTCAACAAAAATAAATCTTCATTATTAGATATCGCCTATGATCTGCCGCTTCGATTCAACAGCAACGCAATTGTCCTTAAAATTTGTAAAGTAATCCCGTCGATATATCTCAGTGATACGAGTTTATCTTGTTATTTCTGTCCGCTATTCCGTTTTTGACGTGACTGGCACATCTGACTTCGTAGCACGCGCCGCTCTCCCGCCAAAAGGGAGGTCGATGAACCCTTATCTGTCACTTTTAAGTTTTGTTTTTATGATGAGAATAATAAACATGTAACGAAATTTGATGCAGCGATTTTTTTTTACTTAAAAGTTATTTTAATTAACAATTTTTTTAGTGACTTGGTTTCGGCAGGGGGGGTATTTTTGGATATCTCTTAAGGGCGCTAATTCACACGTAGGAAATTGAGATAAAGAGTTTTTAATCTTCAAGTTTTTTATTTTAAAAACAAAGTTGTCATTTATGTGATATTTAGTATTTAATTTTTACGTAATGTACATATCAATTTGATGTAAATGGGTCTTGAATGGGCCAACTGCAATTATAAACCAGTAAGGCAGTCCTAACTTGTCACACTGCTGTTAAAAAAATGTTGGTGACATCTGTAAATCATTAACACCGACACCGTCTTTATTTCTAATCACGATACATAATCGTATGTTGGCTCTCTGATATATTAAAAAAGCGAATCATTCGATTAGATCGAGCTTATTTCGATTCCCAAGCTATTTTTACTTGCACGTAATGGCCGACTTATCGATATAGACACATCTCGATACTATCGATAACATTCACACGTAGCACACGCTCTAGCCGTCTCGTCAATAGAGATGGGCCGGCGGGTGCTTTGTTGTTATCGCATCGACTATCGATATCGAGTTTTTGATGGCGGTCCTGTCACTCAAACATTTCGGCGTTTTTGTGGCTATGGGTACATGTACCAGTGTTACCGTAAGTTATTGATCATAAACATTCTATGAAATGACTGTTTATAATTATAATAAAGTATTATGGGTTATATATTGTCTATAAATCATCTACTTTTAAGTTGATTACTATTTAGTAACGAATACGCTGTATTAGGTAAGAATTTTTAATTGTTAACAAAAATATTAGAAACATTTTTATTAAATATATACTTTACTTGCTTACATTAAAAACAGACGACGTGCGGACTATAATGAAAACATAAAATTGGTTGTAATTAAGAATGAATTAGTCTTTTTGAAAATAGTCTTTTATTCTCAACTGACTGTATAGGATGATTATAATGATGAATATATTGATAGTATTAAGTTGTGTAGAGCTTCTAAGGGGTCTCTCTGGAGCGGTCAGTACCGCAGACATAGACATTTTACCACCGCTTTTATTTAACACTATCCTTTGTGCTGCGTACAATATTAAAAGGCAATCATGCAGTTTCAAATATTGACTTAATATTATTAAAAATTATTATTAAAAAAAGATTATAAAAATCCTAAGTGACTTATGATTGTTTTCGCGGTTTACCCGCTTATCTTGTAAGGCGGAGGTCCCTAGGTTCGTTTCCTAGGCTACAGGAGTCTGGACAGTGGTAGGGTTTCCGAACCCACCTGGCTAGCTGCCACCCTCAATGTCGATGTGTCGCCATAATAACTGTGTTCCGGTAGTCATATATGTGAAAGTCAGCTGCACTCTGGGCGAACACGCTTCTCCATTTAGGCCCTCATTGTCACTTAACATCAGCCGAGTGTGAACTTATTACCGATAAAAAATCGTTGCTTCATGTTTTACAATTTTTTTACTAAATGTTTTGACGATTCATATGATGTATTTAAAACAGAATGCGTGATAATGGCAAAAATGGAAAATATTTTATGTCATATAACATTGCTTATAGTCATTCTAATAAATAAAAGCAGATAATTTTGTAGTTGTATTTTTTTTTAATATTATAATCTGTAAGCTTATTTTAAGGATAAGACGTCTTAGATAAAAAATAGGAAAGGATTATGAACTATACATCTAGATTCTGCCCTGATTTAATATACAGTTCTGTGCTTTCGTCCTAGGCACATAAATATGTACAGACATTTTCTTTCGACAATATAAGGCTTTCGCTGATACTGTAATGTAGTAACATTAACAACTCTTTTACTTGTTTCATAATGCAACAAAATTTAAATATCGATTGACATTGGTCTCTTAAAAACAATAGTTTTACCCTTTACAAAAAGAAATAAAAAGGTACTTAACGTCAGGTGATCGGAATGACCCTCGGCATCTCTTATCAAAAAAAAAAAAACATAATTACAATCGTAACAGTTCACTTGTGCATTGTTTTCAAGTCGTAGAAATGTTTTGAACAAGTAAGACACTATTGTTCTTCTGGTAATGCTTGGCAGTAAGAGGTATTTATATTTGAAACAATACCTTAGTTGTTATTAGTTTAAATTGATGCTAAGTGTTTCAATGTTATAATAAGGTTGTAGGCATTGCTGTGTTACGGCAGTCATACGTATTAGAGCTAGTTTTCTAGGCAAGCACGCTTCACCATCTAAGGTTTCATTGTCACATTATCTGTCATTTGAGGTCAGGTGATAGGTGATAGAGCATTGCCAAGAAAGAAATGGTGATAAGCAATTTTTTTAACACTTTTTTTATGTTACATAAAGTTCAAGCACATTAGAAACTATTTTTTTTTTAATTGCGATGAAAACTCGCAGATTACGCAAGGGCGCACTGGCCACTCGGACCGACGACCCTGAAAACATTAAAAAGTTACGGACAATGCTGAAAGTAGGTAAATTTGAAAACGGAATGTCAATAGCCGGCGGCCGGCCGAACCTGCCCCACGCGCCCTTGACTTGCGGAGATAAAAAGGGGGAGATGACCGCCACTCGGGGGAGGGGCGCGATGCCTTCTGCTCCCGATGGACTTTATAACCACTTTTATCTGTCAACTTGCAGGCGCGTTGCAATCAAATCATAAATACTAAAGAATATCAAATTAAAAATAAATAAAAACAATTATTTTTAAAATTAATTGTCTAATCTTCTTTGTTCATTTAATTTATAATTTGAATTTATAATACCATGAATGTAAAAGTATATTGTAAGTAAATTAAGATAATTTTTGATCATAATTTTAACTTTTTTTTATTAATGAAATCACATATCATATATATTACAAATAACAAATGAATTCTTCATCGCCAAAATTTATTTAAATTTTAAAAAAGTTGTACAAAGATGGCGGCATTGAGAGGAAACAGCTGATCATAAAACTGTCTCCCCTCGGCCGGCGTGCCCGTGACCCCACTAGTGAAATTAAAAAGAACTCTCCGGGTCACTGGCACTTTGCACTCTTAAAATGGCCACAATTTAATAATACATTTGCAAACTAAATAAATCCTTAGTCGTGCTTGCTAAAAAGTTTTAGCATATTTTCTAAGTGTCTGTAAGCCTTGTTCATTTGAAACAGATTTGCGTGAAAAGTTAATGTTTTTCTTTACATTTATGTAAAAGGTTATATTAAGAATTTTGTACAGAAATAAAGGTAATTGTAATGAATTTCAGCCGAAAACAAATGTTTAATGCAAAATACATCAAGCTACCGCAATTGTCTGCAAATATTTAAATGTCTGGTTCATTTTTCACACATAGTTGTCTGATCTCAAAATAGATAGCTTAGCAGCACCTGTAGTATGGATTATCAGAGACTGATATACATAGATATATTTAAATGCATATTAAAAATATTCATTTCACGCTCATTGTATAGACGGTATCCTATATATGAATTTTTTTATTAATTACGAAAATTAAAAAAATCCCTGTTTTTGAAATTCAGAATTTTGCGTGGAGAAGAAAGAAAATTATAATGCATTGTGTATTTGTATTTTTAACGTTTCCACTTTAAAATTTCTTATCAAAATTCCATATAAATATTCAGCGTTTTTAGCATTTGAGGCTTAATAAAAGTCTTGTCCTAGGATCCCACGAAATGTATTGCAGTATACACTAAAAAGCCTATGTGGTGAACTCGTGTTCAGTGTATTTGAGCTTTTTTTTTGATAATCAGGAGAAGAGAAGGGCGATGGCAGGAGAGAAAGGAACGGCTTAATGCATTTCCTTTGAAATCCAAACAAGATACGAAGAGATGTGATGCTGTCATCAATGCGTATTATTTTGATTTTAGATAAATGTAAACAAGTACACTTCTGACTGCCTTTGTGAAGAAGTGGTTTAGGGTCTGCCTTATAACAAGTATTGTTTACTATGTAAGGTAAGGTTTTTTCGAACACGCGAGTTTACCCAGTGCCCTTAATGTCAATCTACCACCATAACGGCGTTGATGTGTTCCAACAGTCATACATAAATTGCCAGATTATATTGAATGAGCAAGCTTCACCATACACCTAATGGTGACAACGACAGCGGTACTCCCATACATGTACAAAATTATGGCGTAACCCGTTTAAGCAATATAGTGCACTAAATTTTATAAATCATTGTCACAAAGTCTGAACACTTTTTTATCGGTTATGGGTTAACATAGCCTCGATTTCACCTGATGTTAACTGACAATGGAGCAGTAGATAGTGATATTGCGTGTTCGCCCAGAATAGATTTGGCTCTCACGTGTATGACTGCCGGAACACGGGAATGTTGTAATAGCGGAAGATTGACATTGAGGGTGGTAGCTAGCCAGGCGCATTGAAAAATCGTACCACCATCCAGACGCCACTAGTCCTGTGGCCTGTGATTCAAACCCGGGACGTCCTTGGAAAAAAAATCACGTCATATATTGATGATTGTGTGATATACTAGTAGTTACGTATATGCTCGCTTTGCAGGCAGACCATATGCATAATTTGCCAAATAAGGTTAATATAATTATGCACTGGCAGTACAACCTTGAAATTATTATAAATGTGATTTGAGCTTTTTAGTTTGTGTTTATTATTTAAAACATAAACATTTTTCTATTCAAAAAAAATCAATAATAATACTTTTTTTTTGCAATAGCTTTACGAAACATTGTTTTATAGCCTTTATTTATAAAAAAAAGTTACGAAACAACTAAAGGCTGCAGGTTATATCAATCGATTTCTATTGCCTCACTGTAAAAAAAAAACTCCAATTCACTAACGCTCTCACAGTAGACTAACTAGGGTTATAAATGAGGGCCATAGAATCAGTGGGTTCAGGCAGGCAATTTTCCTTTATCAAGGAAAATATTATTGTTTCATAAATAGAACATAGAAATTAAAGTCATAAAATATTCTGATTTGGCTTCCGACGGAAACAGTAGGGTGTAATACTTCATAGCATGTACATGCCATACCTCTGGAATGATTTAGATTGTTTTTTTTTTTTAACTTTTAAACGACACGATAGTCAGTGTTTCTAGTATTGATTATAATAAATCCAGTACAGTCGTTCACAGATTATGAGATCGTTACAACATATAATATCTGTTTGATGTCCGTGCTGATTTAAAAAAGTAAGAGCACAGATAAACCTCTTTAAACAAGATGAAAAAGACCCTTTTAAACTATAAACTTAGTGTCGAATCAATGACGTCGTCGTAAGGTAACCTAAAATTTATGTCTGATACTCTTTTTGTGTATTAATTATTCATGATCATAGAATATATCGTTTTCGGAATCGCTCAGTACGTGGCTCGTTTATATACAATCGGGCGGGGCCAATGTCCACCGCGTTCCATTGATTCGGTTCTCTTTAAGAAATCACGTCGGCGACCGGAAGACGATTCGTCCCGCGCCACACCGACCAGAACGTTCTAGCTTTAAATACACTGACCATTTTTCACACCTTATCTATATATCATTTAAAAATATACCTTAAGTTAAATAACATAATGTTGAATTTACTGTGAATATATTACGTTAGTGTCAATATAATGATAGAGATATAGATCTTAAGCCGTTCAGATAAGGTTTATGTTTTGATTAGAAAACAGATTAATAATCAAAACGGTGTGATGTGTCTTCGAGCATTACCAAGCTCGTAATGTCTTTTCACACCCGGCTGCGGCGAGGGTGTGCAGTAAGCGCGGAGTCACTGCCGACAATAATGAGTTGATCTCTGTACCACTGACTTGAAGATTATCACGCCATGTGAGAATTTTCTAGTCAGTGGTAGAATGCAGTACATAATGAATGATATGTGATAAAGTTTAAACCACTTTTCTAAGATGTTTCTGGTGGTAGGTTTATTTCTCTCAAACTTCAAGGGTCGATGACGTACATGATGGGCGATTTTCCGTATTTGAACTTCAAACGATCTTTTATGTGTTGATTCGAGGGTTTTTAAAAGCAGAAGCCCTGAATATTCTCTAAGTGGGTCATATAACAATTAAGAACGCGTAAAAATTACATTTATCAATTATTCCTCCCAACGAACTTCGAACAAATATTCGGGCAGCCCGTCAGATTATTACGACACCATAATCCAACCGTATCTGTTAATAAGTAAAAATAAAACACAACCGCAATCGTTTGAATAATATTCATAGCGGAGGCGAAATAAAAGGTAGGAAAAGCATTTAGTCCCCTCGGACCCCCGCCGGTTTCATTACACATCAACGGCGGCTACCAATCAAGCCTTCATTAGTCGCCAGCGGAACAATCAATATTCATATCCCATGCGAAATCTCACCATGCGATAGCTGCACGAGCAAAATAATAAAAAAAAGAAACGGAACATGATAGATGATCCCGCGACTACTCCCGCAACGCAACGAAATTAAAAAGAACAAGTCATATCACTTAGCGCACACAGAAGCGGCAAGGTTTTTATTAAAAATTTCTACATATCTCGCGCGTCTTCAGCGCTTTATCTTAACTCCCCAACCCCCCTAGCGAACGAGACGGCTGTAAAAAATGCAGCCGAAAGAGAGGGACGGCCGTGGGCAGAATACGAAAATTATAATTGCCAACTGTACGTAAATTAACACCGTGGATTTGGCGGTTTTGTCCTATTCCAACATTGCATGATGTTAGTGCGCGCGAGCGAGACGGAGCGTGTTTGTGTGTGGCGGGAAAGAAGAATGATTTACATACATGGTCCGCTCACAAACACAATAATGGACAGAGGCGCGGAAAATCGAAGGAAGTCGGGACGCGATCGGTTTCCCGATTTACTTTATGCACTGGATGCATTCGGTGCGGGGCCGGTTCTAGCTACGGTTGTTTCCACCATTCGTAAACTGATTTATGTGCTCTTCTCAATTTAAATTTCAAATTTAAATTACTTTTTTTTGTAATATCTAAAACCAGTCTTTGTTATCGAATGAGACGATTTCTTTTTGTTTCAATATCATTCATATAAATATATCGTTTAGTAGCAGCCGTGTAAATTAGGTATAAACAGGCAACAATTTCCTTTCTCTGAGAAATGAAATTTTTCATCTTTAATGTATAACAACATGTAATTGAGACATTTTGTTTTAAGCTTGTAATTAAATAAATATTAATGTACATATTTGTATGTGGAGTGGAAAACAAATACTGCATTTAACTTTGGATAATAAGATATACTAAATGACATGAGCGTAAAATAAACATGCTAATGCCCATAACTGTTAACATTTTCATCCAGATTAACAACCTCGTCATTTTGATTAAAAAACTGTCATGTTTCATGTTTTTTTGTTTAAGGGCGATGACACGTATTGAAAATTTACTAGGCGTATTGATTGTATAATTTTTACACATTCAATCTACAACCAGCAATAGTAGCTATGCTTTAAAATAAGGAATATTCGCTATGGTGGTAAAAAAACCACAGCTTGAGAAAGCTAAAATTTTAGGGAAATCATGTAAGAGCATTTTGTCAAATCTGTGACAACATTATCAAATGATTTTAGAAGTACGATTTTGTTCATTCCTCAATAATATTATAATATGTAGTTCTTTTCGTAATAAGTACAAGAATTAAATTTTAATCGACAATAGGCTTTTATTTTCAGTGCAGCTTGTGAATCTAAAGGTTGCAGTTCTTGCTCCATCAATCTGTTCTAGTAAACATCTTCCAATACTTATACTCCAATATAAATTATTTTTATTTTTGTAATGTTGGCAATGTTATGTACGCATTTCATTATGAAGCATATTTGTTTAATTTTTGTTGCTTAACCTTTTGGACTGCCACTCACATTTAGCGTTGTCTCACATTTAGACTTTGCCACGGTGCACGGTTTTATTTTAATGATATATGATGTTATGATCAATGTTATAAATTTAATTATAAAAATTGATGAATAATATGTTCTCTATATTAAATACATTTTTCATTCATCCTTTTTAATAATTTTTAATTCCAATAGACAGCCACTATGATTTATCTCGTAGTTGGTAGTCAGTGGGTTAAGGGTGTAAAAATAATAATGTAACAATAAAAAGTTACTTACTACTAACTACCCCCCTCAATGTCAATTTTCCGTGTTGTTAGCATTGCTGTGTTCATCGTGTATGTGAGAGCTAGAAGTATTCTGGGAGAAAATGCTTCAATATCTACGACTTAATTGTCATTTAACATCAAGTGACATTGATATCAAGTGTTGCCCGTATCAGATAAAAAAATAAAGTAAAAAATACACCATTTAAGTAAGAACAAGTACTCTTTCCTTATTATGCGGAAAATATTAGAATTATATAGGTCAATAAATCCGTCAGTCATAACGAATTTGTGACGATAGAATAATAGTTGTCAGTTTGTCAACGCAAATGAATATAAAGTTGTTTTTGCCTTTATAGAACAACCCTTTGTTTATTTTCACGTTAATTTTTGTTTAATTTACATTAAAGTATTTCGACTTCTATTCACTATTTAGACATAATATAAAAGGATAAATATTGTTTGTGAACTAAAAGATCTAAAGTATTTGTCCGCCATTTTAAATTTTGTAGTACAAAATGTTAATCTTAATTTGATTAGTTAACCTTTCAGTTATGGTAATGTCATAAGTACGTTTACTAAGCCTCAGATATGAACAAAAAGATGTATGAATAAGCTTTTCATTGTGATGGCAAATATTCAGACATTTTTTATTTATTAATTTTGAAGAAAAACTGTGGATGCAAAATCAATTAATATTTCATCCACACAATAGATTTGTTTGCCTATAGATTGTATATAATGTGTACCCAATAATGGATGTTACAATCGTCGAAATGTTTCAAGAAAAATTTAAGCACAAAAGCGAAATAAAATTATAAAAAATAAATTATAAGACACTTCTGTACTGTAACACATAAAGACAGGTATAATCAATTAACCCAAATTGTTACTGAAAAGCACCGAAAAATGTCCGCTCTCCTCATTACTGTTAATTTGCGAAATGTCAATCCCGCCATTTCTTAAACAAGTCGAGAAACAAAAGGGAATTTTCGGGAGAGAGCATGAAGTCGAACGGTGCCGCAGCGTTGCTCCCGTCCCAAAAATACATTATTACAATCATTAATACATAGGACGGTGTATATACGGTGCGCGGCACGCACAAAACAATGGCGCGCCGACGGTTGACCTCGCGGCCGCGCCTCCCCGCGTCTTGCCTCCCGCGGTAGCGCCGCGTGCAATTAATATGCCGAGGCGGCCGCGTATACGCCGATCCCACATTCTACATACTCCAGTTTTTAACTGCAATAATCTAACTGGCAAATTATGTTAAGTGATAACGATTCCCGTTAATTTTCATTGGATGGGATTTCATTTTGAGACTACAAGAATGGTGTAGTCTGGATGGTGGCTTAGTTTGTTCCAACCCGCCTGGCCAGGTACTATCTTCAATTCTACCTGCCAACATACAGCGTTGTACTGTCTCGGTATACACGTGAGTATGTATATATACCTTGGGTTCTGGGTGAGCGCGTTACATTTTTGGCATAATTGTGTTAACATATAGCTGATATAAAAATCTGCCCTATGA
>DWQX01001280.1:0-29482 GCA_018245475.1 Pharmacophagus antenor | reverse complement strand
ATATATATATATATAAATATATAAGTAGCTGTAAGCTGGATCTTATTTAAAATATTTGTATAGAGACGAGAAAAAAAATTATATCCAGTTTTCTAACATATCCTTACGCGTTTACATACAAATTTACACACGAATGTAAAAATCCAATAAATAATGAATATTTTTATTAAGAAAAATACTATTCCTACCTATTTCCTAAGTTAATGCGCGCAAAAAATAAAGACTAAAATTAAATATAACATAAAGATCAAATCAATGCTTAAAATTTTTAACCTTTTAATTGTCTTATCGGTAAAGTTCAAGGCGTTCTTATACAGCCTCTCAAATAAGTACATCATCTCAATCACACATACATGGGCATCCACGTAGTAACGTCTTCGCCGCGACCTTCGCATATGATAATTACAACGACAAACAAACCAAAAAAAAAAGAAAAATGTAGGTCTGCTTCAGTTTACACAGACGTCACCTCCAAATTGGACATACCAATCTGCCCATATTTACAACAAAAGGCTTCATATGGTAATTACGTAAATTTAATTATTAAGAAATTTTACACAATTCAACAATGTACCCCACGCTCGAATAACTTTTTTTTAAATTAAAATAGGAAAAAAATGTAATGATTTAAGTTACATAGTATAATAAATTTTTTATGTTAATAAATGAAACAGAAAGTTATAATTCTAATTAGTTTTAATATTTAACAGAATACGTATTGAAAGCATTTCTTTTTATTAACTCATACGTTAATAATTTAGGTTTTATATCTTTTCGAAATTCTACATATGACAATTTAGCATTGCATTGTTACTAAAAAAATCCTTATCTTTATTATCTATAACTAACAATTCTATCTAACAATTCCCTCATTATACTACTATTTACAGTATATAGCTTTGTTATTATTATACTATATTCTAAGTAAAGATTAATCACGTGTCAGAGCTTATGTGAGCGTGAAAAGACAATAATAATAAACTTTTTATTGAACATAATGTTAGGTTAACAATATGCGATATAAAGTTTAATATGCATTAAACCAAAGTTTCGTGTTGGAACTGACGTCTAATGCGAAGCTGGTTTAGTAGAGGTCAACACTTTCACGAATTCATCGAGACGAGTCTTTTTTCTAATCATATTTGACACAGACGCTATATCGAGTTTCACAGGAAGTGTTAAACTTTTATAACAAATACTAGCCAGTTTTAGTCCACACTTCGTTAAAAAAAAAAGAGATGATAATATTACACACACTGACAAAATTTCTATCGTAATCTATATACCTAATATAAGTATAAGGTTATAAAGAATGCTTCAATACCGGTAACAAGTTACCACATTGTTCCTAAAAAATATTAACATCTACAAATATTATTAAATGGCTGTCCGATACATTTGTATAGGGATTATAGATACTTAACATGCAATAAACTGAATGCAGTTTCTACATGGATTTGAATAAACGATGATAGTAAAGCCAAAGAAAATTACTAATCCTGCTCTTTTATCTATATTGTCTGCTGTTTGTAATACACCGAAGCATTTATGATCATTAATTAATCAATAAAAGATTATTCGTTTTTTTTCTACCGTTTTCAATCTTTGTAAATTACCCAATTATAACGGTATACATTTTGCAATTAATGCTAAAAATTTCTTCGCTACGAACTATGTTTATCACCAAAAGATGATGCAAGATACATAAATTTATTAATTACATTTTAATTGTAAGTATTAGAGTTAAAAAACACAATTAAGTCGATGGAAAGAAAAAATGTAATATATCTGTAGATTATTATATCTATCTATAGTTTATAGTAGATATTTTATCATTTTATTGAGAAAATAAAATCATACAGAACACAAGATAAATTCATATTATGTGAAAATAAGTAATATGTCATCATTACCTATTGAAGGATTTGCATCACTAACTAGGATTCTAGCCTGACTAACCATCATCTCTGTATGTTAACCTTGCAGATTTGTTATAATAAAAATGTTCCGAAGAATAATGTTGAAAAGATAAGTAATCCTGGAAGATTATGGATAAAACTTAAACCACTAAATGGCGGTCACTATATGGTTGAAACAAGAATTGAATTAACATATGATGAATAAGAAATCAATAATACGATTTTTATGCTAATAACACGAAAGCTAAACTCGTTTACAATTAAAAACGGTTTCTAACAATCTTGTATTATTAGCACCCATATTACGAACGCACGTATTTTATGCATAAGATCCCGGTATGACCCAACTCGCCTTAACTGAATTGTACGTATTTTAATTACTAAAATATTGCTTTCGGCTATTCCAACGTACTGTCCACAAATCGCATTAAATTTCTATTTAATTTTCAAAATTTATAATAATTTTATATTTGAGCACTACCCGCCATCTTTTGACAGGAAATTATGCTTTAAATATAAATTGTTTTGAAAAACCGTTAATAATTATGTATTTTTTCTAAATCAGAAACAGGAATTCTTTGAAGAAATTTTAATAACCTAAGTGATAAATATCAAACGCCATAAATTACTAATAAAGAAAAATTTGTAATAAATGACTATTTAAACGAAAATTTATCTTCTTTTTGAAAATTAACAGACAGAAAGTAAGCCACTATATATGAAGTTAAATATATATGTAACTTAATATATCTATGTAGTTTACTTGGAGGTTTTTGAAAAGAGTTTTTTTAAAGAAAAAGCTAGGTGTTTTGGAAACTAAAATTTTGAGCTCTTTGTAGGCCCTCTTTTCGTTGAAGTTATAACTGCCCCAATATTAACTATGAGTAAAGTAAAAAACGGCAAAATATGCATTCCACGTGTATTTTTTTTTGTACATATATTCATTGTAAACATTTTTAGAAGTTTATATACATAGGTATTTCGAGTTTTTTAATAGCTGACCTAACTAAATATTTCTTTTGCACATTACTCTTTCCGTAAAGTAAAACGACATAACATTTTCCAATCTTTTATACCATTAAAGCATTTGAATGAATAAAATGTTTTTCTTTTATAATTAGTTGTATTAAATAGAATATAAATATAATGCAATGAATGTAAGTTTTATATTTTTTTATTGAAGTGGAGGTGAAGTGAGTTTAAAATATAAATGTCCCAATATCTTCACCAGTCTTACCTGTCGTGGTATCGCGGAGGGAGAGCCCAGACGCTCCTCCCGAAGTTCTCCAGTTTTCACATTCACTCCAAATTGTAATAAAATAAATAAAATCCACAAGAGTAAAACTATAATGCAAACCTTAAACGTCACAAACACAGATAAAACACATAAATGTTATGATAATAAACTACAAACACAAGAGAAAAGTCTTCTCGATTTGTTTTTACGATTTGGCTAGAAGCGTATCGTAAATACGAGATTTTAAATGATTCGATGTGACGTAAATTCAAAAATTAGCGCGGACGCGCGCGAATGGCGTACTCATCACGCGGCGGTCGGTTATCAACTACGGCCGAGGTGCGACAGGTACGTCGCGAGGCGAGAGGCTGGGCGCGTTCGCTTTACGGCCGCCACCATTCACGATCCACACATGGCAAATTTAGACCCGCGTCTAAGAAACTAAATACTATCAGTGGAGTGCCTGTGGGACTAGCTCAGGCTCTTAAAGATAGACATAAATTTATACGTCGACATAATCAAACATGATTATATAACGTAATTATAATCTATTATTTCTTTTCGTAATGTAAGGTTGTACTTCCACTGAATACTTTAACGTTACCCTGGATGATAACACTTAAATACAAACCTTTAATAGATATTAGAAGTATATTAAAAATTAAAAGTATATTAAAACCAGCTGAGAGGATTGAAACGGCTAAAAAGTTTTTTTTTTAATTACATCATACGGTTACGATCGCTCTTTCATAAAAACTGGAATAAAATCGGTTCCGTTGTTTGGGAGCTTTTATACCGGAGAAATACTTCATATGTTGAACTTGGAGCGCCCTAATTTTAAGTTGGCGGTTAAAAATCATTCCTGATATTTTTAATAAAAAGAAAATACAGTGTTAATAGCTACGTAATACTAACCAAAGGTCATTATCATCTCAAAACTTTTCATAATTTCAGTAGTCACATCACCATTTCAACTAGTATGTGGTATATCAAACATACCAAAGTATATCACGGCGGTGTATAATATTGTACATCCTACCAACAGTTATAAAGAACGTTCTAATGAAAATTATTCTTTCACTATTACGTGCATTTTATTTTTCATGGTTTAATGAGTAAAGTCTGTAAAACTTTGAAATATCTATTCCGACAGTAATTCCGAAAAGGAATTGCCAATTACTTTTGATTACTAGATAGTAAATAGCGGAGTATTTATTTGGTCAATAATCAATATTTCAATACTTCTAACCCTAAATCGCACAATGTGAAGGCAGCCTTATGTTCTTAACAAGTGACTAGGGTCGATAGTGGCCGCTGGTTAATTTTCCGGATGACCCGGTACGCGCGGATTCTGGTCTCAGGTGTGTCAGATATATATCAAGTACTGACTACGGCAGGCACACATGTTACGCTTCTTGTCGCTCCAATAAACACACATGGTTACGTCTGCCTTCAATTATAATTAAGATTTACCTCTTTTTATTTAAATAGTTGTTTATTTAATCTAAGCTACCTATTTAAATGCCAGTCATATTATTTATAAAAGTGCAAGGGTCCGGCAGTCACGTTTTCGCGCTTAAACCGTGGGATGAATTTTAATGACTTTTGTACACGTATAAAATTAGGTTCGTGGAAACGCCTTTTGACCATTTTTGAAACAATTTAAGAAAAAAATATTTTCACCTAATCTTCGGTCAACAATAATGTTAAACAAGAGTTAGAATCTGTACTTATAGCCAATCAATAAATAAATACTTTTTATATTACGATGGTTTCAGCTTGACTTAAATTCGCATGATGTTAAGTGTAAATAAGACCAATTATGGGGAAGCATGGTAGTCCAGAATACATCTAGCTCTAACATTTATGTTTGCTGAAACAAAAAGTTGCTGATTTAACGAAAGTTTGATTTTCAAGGTTTTAAGTGGGTAGCTAGCAAGTTTAAAAAACCCTACTACTATACAAACGAACCAGAGATCTGTGCGTTACGATGCAAGCGGTTCAAAAATTTTTGAAAGCTTTAGTTTATTTAATACTTTTAGTTGCAACCTAGACAAAATAAATTATTTAAAGAAAAATTTGGTTTTTATGTAATGAGCAGTTTTAGTAGTACATTTATTTTGCTATTACCAACACTTATAAAAGATCGCCAAGGAGGGAAAGCACGTGCTTACGAATGCTTGCTCTTATTGCCCACGTGGTCTCTGGGAGTTAGAATTGATGAAATACTGTGCCAAAGTCATGACGATAGGCTGAGAGGCGCTATGTTTACCACCTAGTGGCGGTATTCTCCTACAAGTCCGGTAGCCTAGCATACTCCATTTCACACATATAGTGCAGTAATGTCCTTAGTTAAAACACGAACATAAATTTAAAATTACGTCAAGTGTTAATATTTTATTACGTAGGAGAATATTTAAGAGCTCGGGCTTGCTCTATAGGTACCACCATAACCTTTATTACTGCCGCCAAACTGCAGTATGCAAATATTATTGTATTGACCACTAGCCGATGAAGAAGCATATTATTTTGCCTTTTGTAGCTGAAGCCTATTTAATAACAGACTCTTAAACGATTGTTCGGTTCATTAATTCTACCCATTCATCTTTAAGAAACATGTGCCGTAGTTTATGGTTAAACACAACCAGATTGTCGAGTTTCTTTTTCGACAACTGTTAATTTGTAAAAATTTTTAAAAACCCTATAGTTAATATAATTACTGAGCTAGCGAGACGCGTCATCTATAATATGATAGCGAAGAACATAATGTGGTGAAATATTTGTTCTTACCATCAGGAGTATTTACTTTTCAGTTCTACTCATTTCGTTTAATTTAATTAAAAAATTAACATAAAATTACATTAGTGTCATCACTGCATTGGTTTTACCTTTAGACACGCGACTGCTACCCAAAATTGGATGTTAAGAGACCTTTCACTGGTTCACTACACTAATTTTTATTGGTAATGGAGTAACGCTTGACCTCGATTTTATTTTAACTGACGTTGAGGCCGTAGATGGTAAAGCCCGTTCGTCGAGACTTCTAGTTCTCACATGCGTGACTGCTGAAGCTTAAATGTTGTAATGGCGGCAGATTGACGTAGAGAGTGGTCGCTTATCAGGCGAGTTAGAAAAACCTACCACCATCCAGACTCCACTATATTTCAGGCGCGGCATCGGACCTGGAATGTTCGCATAAAAGGCACACAGAAAACCACTGTGCCAAATAGTTTTTTTAGAAACTACAAAGATCAGACATCAAGATTAATGCTCTCGTACAGTCTATCGCTCAGTTATAAATTATGTAGTTAATGACTTTCATAATTTATAACAAGATATTACACGACTGCAGTAAAGCACAATGGTAGTATCGATAAAAATGTTCCTAAACTTTTTTATAAACAATTTCATTTCCCATTAAATCTAACAGTCACTTACCACTTTCGCTTATAAAAATTGATATTGGTACTGAGGAATTTGAAACAGGTAGTAATAAAAAACAAAATATATTATCTTTATTAATTCATACCACAGTAAACAAAAATAACACTAGTTTAAATGATAGCATTTTATACAATAAACTAGCTTGAACTCAGAAAGTGCTGTATTGCTAATGTATTTATTTTTACCCCTACGTTTTAAAATGTATGGTTAGAACATGCAAATTAACATCATCTAAATTTGTTTGAAAAACAGTTTATAAATTATTTTATCAGCAATGAACTAATACTTAATCTCAAATGACATGGTGTCAAACAAGACCATAGATGAGATATCCTTGCCCAGAATATGTTGAATTGAATCTCTCATATGAAAAAGCAGAATCTATACAACAGCACTTTCTGGAAGTAACTAAACAATAACGGTGGAAAATATACACACGACAAGTCTTTTAGATGATCCATGTCACAATTTCAGATTATCATTTCCATTCAATTTATACAACCAATTATTACATTATTACAATGAATATTTTAATCTAAATTATGTGATGTTTTGCACATTTAGTTATGAACACATTTATACATATTATTAGAAACAAAAAAACTTTAACTCTGGCTTAAATAATGTATACATATTATAGAAAAAAAAACATAGCTTTTTTGTTTTCATATATTCTATGCTTATTAAACAGTAAAAAATACAAGAAACTGCTCTAAAAAGTTTCAATAAATTTATAGGTTCTTAATGAATTGCAATCAATAATACAATACATAAATGAACATAAAATTATAAATATTAGAAATTGTGCATGTATTCTATATATAACAGAAAAGTAATCTTCATTAATAATAATCTTGAATTGTTTATTACTATCACGATAACATGAGGTTGTAGCTTAAAGTTATGCCACTAAACTGGCAAAAGATTCAGAAAAAAATTATGACAACAATGCATACTATTCAAAACTATATACAAAAAGATGGATATTTTAAGCTAAAAATCTAATTGCGGTCTTAAATACAAACTATAAATTATTAGAAGTCATCAATAGATCTCATACTACCTCAGATACCAGTGTATAGTATTGATATTCTTTATTTGTAAAATATTTTTTAGAAATACACGAGATTTCATAAAAATGAGGTTTTATATAGTGATTTATGTTTGCCTAACATAACTCTGGCTCCTAAATTTTGTCTAATGGCCAAATGGAAAGTAATATGGTGTTATAATTGATTATAGAAAAATCCATTATGTAAAGATCATATATTGATTTCTTATATTAATTTATTATTCTCCAAGTCTCAGATGACTTTAACAATACTATATTTTAAATTAATATTAAGAACCTATAAACTAATGTATTCTAAAGTACATAAATATATTCTTTAGATATTTTATCATCACAGGCACTGTCTACAATACACAGCATGATTCAGAGTTAAATATGAATTTAACAATAACAGTTTATAATCATCAGCAGTAATAACCCCCATGTCTCTGTGAATCTTATAATTGTGGTTTCACATCTTTATTTAGAATCAATGCTGGGTTCTGCATATCCAACTGACACTGAGCAATATCACTGAGGGCTCCTTGTATCTTCTCTAGCAATATTTCCCCTTGACGCACTACCTGCAAAGTCAATAATAGTAAAATTACATTTTAATCAAATTAATTTTAAATAAAGACAACTGATAATGAATCTGTTGAATTAGAAATACCTGAACCTTGTATAACATTTTAAAATACAATAATATCAAATTCTATGATTTAACTACTCTAATCACTAATAATATATGAAATTAGAAGTTTTTTATAATTTACTTTTACTTTTTATAATTCACTACTAATCGCTATGAATACTCCAACAGTTATTATGAATTTAAAATGTCTATTGAATTTATCAACCTCTTCTAATTGTTCTGCAGCCTCTTTGTTTTCAGCTTCTAAACGTCTCAAACTTTGTACTTGGAGCTCAGTCGAACTCTCCTCACTGGGAAGCGATTCAATTAGTGTATCAATGTCTTTTGCGCATCGAGAAATTAATGTAGCAAAAAGCATAGCATAGTCCTCTGGATTCTGTTGTTGCTGAGGAGTTTGTGACCCACTACGATCGAAACCAGGAAATTTACTCGGTGTTGAAAACTGTTGCAGTATGCCAATGCTGTTGCAAAAATGCTCGGCTTGCTGTAATTAGATTTTTTATTAGCATTATAGACAGAATCCAAAAAAAGCAAAAAGAAATATCGTTTATCAATTACCTGATTTATCGTATCTTGTAATTGGGTTAGACGGTCTGCCATAATTAAAACCGAATTGTTTAAATTTTAAAATAGTTTTTTGAATTACCGATAATATTCTAGTAAATTATGTTCACTATGCTGTAATTTTGATTTCTCCATTATTAGTTTATCATCTATGGTTCTTTACTTGACTTTTAATAGTGTTGCCACTATTTTAACCGAAGCTTAAGATGGTAGATTTCCGGATGATTAAATTTTAATCTGCCAAACCATCCCAATGGCTCTAACACCATTTCCCAACATGAGCGTTATACGTGGGACACTAAACAAAATTTTCTATAGGTAAATAAATTTTTTCTCGAAAAAAATGTGAAGGGTAATTTAATAAATAAAATAAATGTGAATTTGTAACGCACCTATTTTTATGACTAATCATATTTTTTAAATAAATTATAACTGGTCAGTGTAACATACATAAAAACTTTTTCTGGCAATACTTTTTAAGTGACCTGGTATGGTATAAATAATGAATGCTTTGATCCCGAACACAATTACCAACTTTTTTTTTATTTCTTTGTCAGATACTAGCTTCTAATCAAACAATAAAGTGAAATAGTTCAACTGCTGAATCGGAGACAGAAGGAGTTGCTTTGCCTTTTAAGTGCATTAAATTTTTGGTTAAGACTTTTTACGCCTACTCATTTCAATAGCTATTAACTTATAATTACTACTCAATGTGCAATAAAACATAAATGTAACATTGTTGCTCTTTATTATTATAAGCAGTATACATAGTTTTGATAACACTAAAAGTAAAAATATCACAATCCAATATGTTTTACTTATATATACATACATATGTATTATGTACAGAACACGAATAAAGATCTGACTTTTAGTTTATTATCCTATAACACGTTAATGCTGACGCGGATATGACAGAGATCTTTTTGACCCACATGTAAGTCATGCCGGAATCAACATGTTAATCAGATGTAAAATGACAATATATATATACTTAAAAGTAATAAAAATGTTTATTAACTAAAATATTTTATTACTAAATTTCATCAAAAAAGCAATATGATTTTTTACTTTATTTTTTACATGAAAATCATTCGGTTTATTTAATATCATTATTAAATCAAATCAATAAAAACTTTATTTAGATATATGACAATTATAATCATTTATCAACAATACTACTTATGAAACTTGCAACTAGTTATTGATCTATTAAGAAGCATCTTAATTGTACATTTAATGAAATACAGATTGCTTTCCAAATTAGAACTGCTACAACACATTTTTCCATGTTTGTACAACAATTATTATTTAATACCTATATGAATTAGAAGAACAAATTAATAGACCCTAGAAATTAAGCATCTACCAATCCCATTGAATAAATTATCTAATTTTAATTAAAAAAATATATAACTAATCTACAATATACCAAAAAAGCATGTAATTAAAAACTTGAGTTGATCTTAAACTTGAGTATACTTGTGCAGCAATCTATTTGAAATTACTTTATTATACTATTCTAAATATACACCTCATTATTAAAGAAAATCTTATTTCTACAACAGCATCAAAATCTAAGAAACAGTGTTAACTATTCTTACAACAATCATAATTTAGAGTTATAAATGGTTTAACACAACTAGAATTAAAGCCAATAAGGAACAAGATATGTAAGCTTGTGACAAAGGCCATGATACACAACACAATGTTAAGAGTGGACCTAATTAACAGTCTTTTAGGGTGAAAGTATTTTTATACAAGAATTATTAATAGTTATTGTATTGGTTACTCTTAAATACATGTATGAAACTAAACTTAATAAAAAAAAGAAGAGTGATATCTGTGAAAACCATAAAATACTTCTACTTAAACAAACATCACCAGCTGGAAAATGACTAGAAATAAAATGATTTTGACTAGAATCAATTATCCAAGATTCATTTAATCTTGATGTTTTAATACAATGGTATTTTATACCCTATAAATAAGTGGTGAATTGTAATTCTTTGTAGTATGATAGTCAACATTTATTGTGCCAACACACCCAATTTTTTTCTTAATTGTGAATCTGCTGGTAATCCAAGTGCCCACTTACGAACACCCACAAGAATAACAGAACTCAATACCAAAATAGCCCCAAAAATTGAATATTTGCTAGGAATCTCATTAAAAAACATAATCTGCCACAGGAATGCAAAAACTATGTCAGCTGAACGAGCTATAGCAACAGGACCAGCCTGCTCCATTTGTAAAGACATTGTAAGCAAAATTTGCCCCAAATAACTGAATAGTGCAAGGCAAACTACTAGAAATCTTTCTGTCCCACAATTAGGCATACATAATAAACCAAATATAATAGAGTAGAATAATGTTTGACATATAGCAATAGCACCAAAGTTTGTCATAATTACTGAGAAATGTAACCCTTTAAGAACACGAAGGAGAACATACGCATTAGCTCCAAATATTGTAGAAATAAATGCAGCTACTGCCCCGACAAGACTGCTGTAATTAATATTCTTATCATTTTTATCACTGCCAAAGAATATTGGTGGATGTGTAATTAGTATAACCCCAATAAGTGTTAATATTATTGATATGGTATTCCAAATACCACAAGGTTCTTTAAGGAACACCCGAGCAAATAACGCCACAAAAACTGGTACTGAGAATACAATGACTGATGCATCAGCCAGTGGCATGTGGCGAAATGCGTAAAAACTTAACAATAGACCGACAGTGCCCACTACAGAGCGTAAAGCCAGCAGCACTCGTTTTCCTTTAGGAAAAATAGGTTGTTCTGTATATATCACTATTGGAATTGTAGGTAACAGAACACCTATAAAACGAAACATTGCAAGTTGTGTT
This sequence comes from Pharmacophagus antenor, assembly GCA_018245475.1. NCBI lineage: Eukaryota > Metazoa > Arthropoda > Insecta > Lepidoptera > Papilionidae > Pharmacophagus > Pharmacophagus antenor. The sequence goes on along the minus strand of DWQX01001280.1, from coordinate 17,741 downwards.
GGATCGATGTTCACAAGACTTTTGACTATAACAGAACATAGTGAGAAAAATAATGATGATAACGTCGCAAGAATTAAACCAAGGTAAGGGCACCTCTTAATAAGCGGCCGCTTATTTTCCAACAAATTTGGTAAAGTTTCATCTCCACTACCAGCTGATAAGTCCACTAACTGTTGTAATTCTAAATGCTCGGGCATATCGAATACGCTTGCACCTGAAACCGCACCCAATGATTTACGATGGTAAATAATAAAGGAAAAGAAATGTTTTACTATTTGATATTAACCGTTTTGAAATTATTAATTATTTATGTTGATAATATACACTATGGCTTTTATTTTCAATGGTAAAACAAAATTATTTTAAAAAAAATCTATTAAGCCTTATTGTTTCTGTAATCAATTTTATTTCAGGAATTTCAACCGTATGAAAATGTCTTGCCAGAGTTACTACAGATTATATACCGTAGAGAACCGTTCAAAACATTTTATCGTAAATATGAACATTATAATTATTGAGTATATTATACATTTTATGTTTAAGAATAACAATAAATTTATATAATAAAATAAATCATTAGATAAAAAATATAGACATATTTTACATACCTACTGTCAAATCTACCATATTAATCTTCCTCTATCTATCCTACTTTTACTTACATGAAATATGATGATAAGGAAAGAGATAGATGTTCCATGCGTTTAAAAAATAGGAAATTGAGCTACAGAGATTAGTCCAAAAGTTATAAAACGATAACTATATTTAGTATATCTTTATTAAAATATTTTCTTTACACATAAATCTTTTCAATGATAAAATATAACAGAAAAGCTCTGAATTAATAGTTTACAGACTGTTTTTAAGTACAAATCGTGACTATCTATCTCTTTCACTAAGCGATAAAATAGCGTTGTCAGAAAGAGAAAAACGTATCCCTTACGCAATTTTGTGGGAGGTAAAAGTAAAGTATTATAAAACATTTATTTTCTGCATGTTTTGCTATACATTTACAATATATTTGTTTTGGTTACTAATACAGCTTATTTTATAATAATTTTAATAATAATATTTTATTATATTATCATAAATCTATAAACCTCCCCACCTCCAACGTATTACTCAATACTCGTGTAACTGCATATGTCTGTCTCACTTACTTTAAGTCAGCTTTACGTTCGTGCTTTTAACGAGATGTTTATGTGTTTTATCGTTTTAAATTCAACGCTAATGTTATTAAACTGGTAACATATAATTAAAGTTAGTGTTTAAAGGTGGAATAATTTTACTATACAAATTCGTAATACTGAACAAAGTGTTATTGTATAACAAGGACGCAAAGAAGTCGATAGCTGCAACTCAAAATGGCTGCTGTTAATAAAACTCCTCTTAATCTAGAAAAAGTGTGCAGAGCATGTTTGCAAATAAAAAAGGACATGCGACCTTTATTTGACCAACTAACGGCGACAATGTTGATGGGAATATCTAAAGTGCAGGTGAGATGTCACACAAAATTTTGATATTTTGGGATATTTATTGTTGTCCTTCTCGCACTCGTTGAAGAACTTATTCCATTTATCAACGACGGACGTATTCCTATCGCACTATCTTTGTTTAGAAGTCATCAGTTGGCAGGTCAATTTTAGGATTCTGGGGCCTTACTTATTCTCAAAATTTAATAGAGAAATGTGTGGCTATCCTTTTCTATCAATTAAGTTTACAACTTAACTTTTATTACTATAATATTTATTTAATTTACTCTGTTTATCCACTTATTTTTCAATTTGTATGAAGTAAATATTTTTTTATTCTTTGTTTCAAATAATTGATAAATACTATGTATTTACAAGAGTTGCAGTACCAAAAAATCTTTTCTTTTATTATTATTTTATTTCCATAAATATAGTTTATGTTGAACAATATTACGTTAATTTTATAATATTCGTTAAGTTTTAGAGAAGTTAAACGTTATTTATTAATATATACTATTTCACATTATTATTTTCGACGAAAGCCACCGTACCCACTACGGATTGCGAAGTTATATCGCTTATTTAATAAACATTAGAACAAGAATTATTCATTCATCATGGATGGTAAATAAAATCTGTAAAAAAAAACGATGCTGTTAAGGCAGTAGATTGACATTGAGGGTGGTAGCTCGTCAGGCGGATACGAAAAAATCTTACCACCATACAGACTACGCTATTCGCGTGAACCGGGTAATCAGGGGAATCTGGGGCTTCGTGCAACAAAGCGACACCGATGCGGTAAAAACCTGATGGTAATACTTCCTATTATAACACAATAAGATAATACAAGTTTTCATCTTAAAAAGGTATCGGTTGGTGACGGTCTACCGGCGCAGTTGTGTCTACAGTGTGTGCACCAGATATCCAGGTGTTACACATTCAAGGAGATGGTGGAGCGGAATGACATCACCTTGCGGGACCAGGTCAAGCGCTCTGTCGAAGAAGCACTCGGGAAAGACGTGAGATTTTTTTTTTAGTTTTAACATTCGACAAAGGCTTTTTAAAATTTTTATTTCTTATGTTTGTATGTACTTCCTCCTAGTGTAAAACCCCCGTTTATTGCATGCTTCATAACCCGGAAATCCTGGGTTTGATTCTCGTGCCAAGCGAGTAGTAGATAATGGTAGGGTATTTCCGAATTCGCCTAGCTAGCTACTGCCCTGAATGTCAATATGCTGCCTTGGCAGCATTTGTGTGTTCCGGCAGCCATATACGTGAGAGCCAGAGAAATGTGAGCGAGCATGTTTTACCATTTCAGTGTAATTATTACTTAATGTCATGTGAATATGAGGTTAAGTATTTTTCCATGGACGAAAAAAAATTGTTAGAAATAAAATATTCAGCAAAGCGTTACTACTCAGAGGATACCCTTTGAGTTGTAAAGCTTTGCTGAATTATTTTACATGAATATCGCTATGTGAGTTATAGTCCACTTAATATTGGTACCTAATGAGGTACCATAAAATTTGGCCAATACTTTCCTTGCTTTAATGAATAGTAAACGTAGTAAAACAATTTCTTTGTTACGTTTATTTCATTCGATCACCTAGATATTACAACACAACATTGGACATTTATGGCGTCAAACTAATCTCGCATTTAACCTTAAATAATAAAGCTTTTCAACAGTTCTGAAGGATTAACCCTATGCGGACGTAAGGCGTCGCTGCACTCCAGACGCAGTTCGGACGGCGTGAAAGAGGCGACTGTCAGCGTTCATGTTAAATAGCTTTAGTTCCAAGCGATAGGAACGCAGTATTCGCACTTGAAAAGATGCCTTTTCTGTTGATGTTGGATGATATAAAGTTTCAAATGTGAAACCTATACCAAATCTTAACAATGATAAGGTCATGTTAGCAAAAGTCGTCAATCGTAAAAGGTTTATCTTAAAAAAATGTTATTTTAAATTATAGAATTACCTCGAGTGAGTCCTATTTTTCATGTTTTTTTTTGTCGGTTATGGGTTAACACTTGGCCTCGATTTTACCTGTAGTTAAGTGAGAATAAGGCCGTGGATCGTAAAGCGAGTTCGTCCAGAATACTTCTGGCTCTCACATGTATGACTGCCGGAACATAGCAATACTGTTATGGTGGGAGATCAACATTAGGGTGTTAGCTAGCGAGGTGGGTTTGAAAAACCCTACCATCATCCAGATTCCACTATTCCTGGGGAATCAAAACTGGGTTCTCTGATTTACAAGTAAATCGGTAAATCAAAACGCCATAGAGGGGTCATAATAGTTTTTCGTTAACGAAAAGGGACAGTTATATTTTATGTAACGATCTTTTTTTAAGAAGAAACATACCTATTGTAACTTGACCAATAGGTATAAATGCCTTCCAGGACGACAAGATAAATATCGTTTGCGCGGAACCGTCACCGTACATCCAGTACGTCGAGGTGCCCATGTTGAACAGCACCAGTCAGATATTGGAAGGATTCTTCCCACCCACGCCTGAACCGATCCAAAGCAGCTCGGAAGAGATAGTACAGAAAGAGAACTACGAGATTAAGAAGGTAAGCGATTGAGATAATTTTCTACACAACAAAAAGCTAGCCGTATCCATCGGCGGAATTATCACCCTATGTTTTTTTATCAGCAATTCACGTATACCATTATTTAACATTATGTTAAGTAACAAATCGGGCCGTAAATGGTGAATCGTGCTCGCTCAGAGTACTCTCGCTATAATATATACAACTGCCGGAACTACAAGCAACCTTGTTATGGCAAAATTGGCATTGAACACTTGCTAAGTAATTATTGGTAATGCAAAGTAGAAGTAAAATCTTGTAAAAAAAGTACACACGCCTTAGTGAAGTGTTGGTATTACCGTGTTCCGGCTCCGAGGGAGCTTAGAGCAGCTTTAAGTTTTACCTGTGGTATTTTTTTTATTATTTCATAATATGACTAATCCCGATCCATTATGTGTACCAAATAAAGAATACGTACCAATAAGAGAAAGAGATTCATTGAAAATTAGAACCCACACTTTCACAGCTCATACCTACACATGACAAAGAACACACACTAACAGGCCGTGCGTTGATATTAGTCGATCAGTATATCCGAACTTTAATTTTATATTAATAGATGTGTACTTATGCATGTAACGAATTTTGTCTTCATAGTTTCTTTGTATTTATTAATTTATAAATATGTATTGCTCATGTATTTATGTATTATTATAATAGTTTAATGTATTATATTTATCTTTTCAGATAAACTATCAATATATTTTCTCTATGTTACTAAGGTTATCTGTTAGAGAGCTCACAATGAGTTACGCTTGCTTTTATTATATCGTTACTGTGTATATTAAAGAAAGTAATAAATTATCGGCCAACATTATAAATTTTTTGGCAATAAATAAAATCGGACTACAATTCTTGTTTTCCAATTTACGTATGGGCAACAATTTAACCAATATCTATCTGCTTATATTATCTGCCTAATCAACAGTCTGGTGCAAAATATTGTAGTTACTACGTCAACAAGATTTCACGATTGTTTAGCAGAGAAAGCATACTTAAAATCTATAAGAAGATTTATATTATTCAATGCAAATTAAAAAAACAGTCAAGTTAGATTCGAAGTTTTTTTCTTCATTTTGTATTGTCGTCCAAAACAATTTAGGGCAGTTCAGTATGACTTTAACTGTAAACTGATTTAGAAATATTTGTCGACGAAGACTCACTAACCAACTAGCCATTTTAGTTTACCGAATATATATTTTCGTTCATTAAAATATTAATATTTTGCTGATCAGTTAGAAGATACCCAAATATTAATTAATATGTAATATATACAGATTTGCTTTTATAAATAAAATAATAACAGTATGCATTATATAAAATTAACCAGTTGCAAGGACGTGGGGCAATATGTTTTAACGAGATGGGTGCTTTGTGGCGGTATAACTATGGTGATGTAAATATGCGAGCTGTCGCCAAATATACGTATCGCTTACTATTAGATGAAAGTTCTGCCGATCTTCTTCTTCACTTTTTCGTATAAAAGTCGTTACGTTTAACACATTTAACCCGGTTGTACTACCGGCGGTTTACGGGTGTCTCTGCTATCGGGAGCTTACGTTAATCTAACATCAGTCGGGGAGTACACATAAAATAGTATACCAAGGGTATTGTAAAACCAGCTTATGGACACGGTAGTTTATTATCATGGATCAGTGTCTTATGTAGTAGTCTACTACAGGACATAGATCTTACCCTGTGCCTTTCGCGATATGCGGTTCCCAGCCTTTCTAATCCTGCGGTCCTAACCAAATCGCCGATTCATCTGTAATTCTGTTATTTATGTAAATTTGTTTTACATTACTTTTGTTAATACGAAATCCTCCGAAAACCTTATATAGAAAACGCTTGCCAGCCATGGCCAAATGATTTACCTGTGTACGTTACCGTAATACGGCATTTCATATGGCATGTCGGACACAAAAATAAGACTTACGACAAAGATCGACTTTGTAGCACGTTCTCTCTATCGCATAGTGGTCCGATTGCGATAGACAAACAATACGCTTTGCAAAACTAAACCTAATCATATATCTTGCTCTTGTTGCCGACATGCCAAGTCAAATGCCACATACGTGTGCGCGGTATCAGTTTTGATTTTAATATTCATCATCCAGCAAGTGCAACCGGAACAAGAGCAGACCACCAAAGAAGTAGACTCGCTTACTATGGAAGAGGACAATTACATGCAGCTGGTGGTCTTCCAAGTGACATCGTCGGTGTCGCCGGGACGTCATGTGTGCAACCTCTGTCACAAGGAGTTTAAGCACGGCCGCTGGTTGAAACTGCATATGCGCTCGCACGCTAACTGGATCAAAGCGAACTGCAAGAAACCGCCCATGTGTTCAGTTTGCAAACGAACCTTCAAGGTGCGAATGGTTTGTTTTCGTATAGACTTCGAACTTTTATTTCTGTTTCATAACAACGGCATCTATTTCTGACGTCAAGCAATGGTTTTCTATAATAGTTAAAGTAGTCAAACGAGCGAGCGATTCGCGCGATCGAAAATGGTCACATTCATAGAGTTGTAGTTGTGCTGTCGAATGTTTTATCAGCAATGGGCTTCCACTTGACCTCAATCTCACCAGATGTTAATTTCCAATTGGTAGTGAAATTTGGATGATGGATTTTTTGAACCTGCTCGACTAGTTGTGTTCCGTTAGTAATGCATATGACAGTCAAGAGTATTCCGGACGAGCACATTTCTATGTCTTCTAAATCCCCACTGTGACAGCGGTGTACGCACTCAGTCCGCCTTCAAAGCTGTAAAAGCAATAGAAAGCGTACAGCCATACATATAATAAACTTTTATGTTTGGTATTACATACATATAAAGTTGCCAACTGATTCGAAAGAAAAATTCGAAAGCGAGGTATCTCGAGACTCGTTCTCAATAACATTCATGTGAAATTGGGGTCAAGTGCAGATATTCGATGAAAGATCGTTTCACTGGGTGAAAAACAAAGAAGATGAGGTATTTCTTATCCACCAGGGCCCCGGCATGTTAAGAATGCACATGCGCACACACGAAAAGAGGCCTCCAAAGCAGCCCACGTGTTCCGTCTGTCAGAGAATTTTCCCGACAAAAGCCCTCCTCTATCGGCATCGGCAAACTCACTTCGAACAGAAGACTCACCAGTGCACCATCTGCGATAAACGCTTCTTTAGCGGCTATGCGTTAAGGTCCCATTTGGCGCGGCACAGGGGAGAGAGGCCGTACGTTTGCTCGATTTGCTCGAAGAGTTTCTATAATCAGACCGATTTGAAGGTAAGTTGTTATAACTATTTGACGTCACCGATATTCCTTAATTTTTTGTTGTAGTTGCAGTAACAGAATTGCGCCGGCAATACAGCACCTCTGTGGAATTTGATATCTGTTTAACAATAATTCGTTATGCATTTTTGTATTCGGTTATAAACAAATAGTTGACCTATTAGCGAGGGATAGGAATAGCTAATAGTAACCCGAATTTTATATCTTTAATGACCACATGAAAGAACAATAACAATAATTTCTAAAATTGTTCTTTTTATTTTTATAAATGTAAGTATTAATTATCTAATACATTTGACCATTAAAAAAATACATAGTACATTTTTTCTAGTTTTATAATAAATTATAAAAATATAGACAAATATTAAATTTAAAAGAGATATTCTATGAAGATGCATTGCGATATAATTTAACGTAAACATGGCGTTACTAAAAAAACAACTGATTCGTTGTAATGAAAATTAGATCCGGTTTGGATTTTTGCCAATTATAAAACTAATCCAACTTTGTCACAGCCCCGCATTTTATATTATCAAACTTCTTATCATCTTCTTCCTTAATCCTGAAAGCTACGGCGAACGCCTTTTTGCTTCTATTGGACAAGTAATCGGGGAACACGATCTGGAAGCGTATTATCAAATTTCCCTTCGCCTTGGTCGGGCAAGCTAGCAATGGCAGTCCTTCGCCTTCGATGATCTTCTCAAAAGTCGGCGTTATTACATCGGTTATTTTGATGCGCAAAACTCGCGAGTCTAAAGTTATTAATGTGATTGTAATACCGCACAGCGCCTCTTCTAGCGATACCGTGCGCACTGTCAGTAGATCGCTCAGACCAGACCGGATGTATGTCTCATGTGGCCGGTCCTCCGTGAGAAAGACCACGTCCGCCGGGATCCTCGTGGGACCTTGATCGCCCTCCTCCTTAAACCTCACTTGCGTGTTAGCGTACATGCCGGGTTTGATCGGTATAGAAAGCACTTTCTCTTTGAGCTTCAACTCTGAACATGTTTCATTTGTGAACACCAATCTTTGTATTTTCATTTTCTTCAAACCGCCTTTGTATATTTCCTCCAAGGACAGCGATAGTGGACGTATTATAGTCGGATCCTTCTCCTTGTACCCCTTGCCGAGTGGAGAGTCGAATATCGGTAAAGGGTTCTCATAGTAATCGAGAAGGTCGGCGTAAGGGTTGGTTGTTCCGAAGAATTCGTGAAAGGTCCTCAGTGGATCGCCGTGATACGTGTAAGGTTGAATGTACTCCGTGGGACCGGGTATGCCTCTCTTCAATCCCTCTTCGCCGTACTGATCGTATACCTCCCTTCTCTTATTATCTACCAGGACCTCATAAGCCTCGGCTATTAATGCGAAGATCTTCTTCATATTTTCGTCGTGGTCATACTTCTCCGGGTTGTATTTGAGCGCGAGCCGCCGGTATGCCGATTTGATCTCGTGTTGCTTGCACGAACGCTTTATGCCCAATATCGCGTAATAATCGAAACCCATTTTTACTGTTCAGTTGATCATAACAAATTACACTTCAAAAAAAAAATCCATAGGCTTAAGTCATTTTGACACAACATTTGACATTTGACAAATATACTTTTTTACTTATTTTCATTGTTGGGGATACATTAAAAGAGTATGCTTTGTATGATAGAAGGGATGACAGCGTTGTGACAAGGAAAGTTTTGAATTGTATGTTGTTTAAATGGTATGAAATTAAAGGAAAGAAAGTAGAGGGCGACCAAAGGAGGTTTAGATGGATAGAACGAAAGTAATGTGTGTAAATTTTTAAGTTAAAGAAAATAAACATAGAAAAGAATGGAAAAAACTTTGACGCTAACCTGTTAGAGTATGAGTTATATGAGTAAGAGAACATGTCTAACTTTTCCTTATTGTTGCCACTCGGGATAACCAATTTTCAATTTAATTCGCCTTTACTAAAGGTTCACTTCAGATTGCATACGGGCGAGAAGCCGCTAAAATGTACGGAGTGCAGCAAGACCTTCCGCCGGCACTCGACACTATGTCAGCATATGAAGAAGCACCGCGGCATACGGAATCATATCTGTTCCGTGTGCAACAAAGCCTTCTACGAGGTGTCGAAATTAAACGCGCATATGAGAGTGCATACCGGTTAGTATTTTTTTTTTATTTTAATTGTACCAGGTATACAGACGTTGGGGGAAATTAGTCGCCATGAAGTAGTATGAAACTATTACTGTCTATAACTGGCATGGCGTAGTGGTTTACCTCCCAACTTGTAACACGGATGTCTCGGTTTCAATACGCGGGCCATACGAGATCCAGGCGTGCTACTCAGTATTTAGATCAGTCTTTCCCAGGGTGGGGCGTAGTCCCCACAAAGAGGCATTCTGTCGTTTATGTAGGGAATCAGCAACTTTAAAAGAATAGCTAACATAATTCATTGCATTTTTTGGTTTTTATTTGTTTTTGGGGGGCATTGGATAAAAATTGCAACGGTTGTGGGGGACATACAAAATTTTTTTACACATAAGTGGGACATGGAACCAAATAGGTCGGGAAGCGCTGGTTTAGATGAGATGAGACTGGTTTAGAGGGTTTTTGCAAACTCTCCTGACTAGCTACCAACCTTAATGTCAATCTGCTGCCATAACAGTATTGCTGTATTCCGACAGTCATACATGTAAGTCATATTATTCTGGTTGAGCACGCATATCACGGCTAAACTATTTCGCATTAATCTTATTTTTATTCCAAAATGATTGATTTAATCTCGACGATAATAAAAATCTTTTAAGCTCTTTAATGCTTCAGCTCTCGTCTAATTCTTTTGAAGGTACTTTTAAATTTCGATAACAAATTATTTTATCTATCGTAATTTCGATTCGTCAAATTTGTCAAGATATTTACGTCGAATAAATCTCTTACGCACAACGGGCAACGATAACGGCTCCCTCTACTCACTCACTTGCTATTTGAATTAATTTATCGTTTTCTTATGTTCTGAGTCACGTATTTTTCGACCGCTAATACTTATATAACCGTATACACAGACATTATATATAGACTTTGTTAAGTTATTGCGGTCGAGGTATAAATTGTTGCTTCATCGAACGTCGCCGTACAAACATACAGAACCGCGAAGCTTTCCGCCGTGCCTGCGAGGTTAAAACAATTCTTATTGCTTTGGCTATAAAGGCGAGCGGCCGTTCGAGTGTCAGTTCTGCGAGCGCCGGTTCGCTCAGCAGTCGGCGCTCATCTACCACCGGCGCACACACACCGGCGAGAAGCCGTACAGCTGCAAGGTGTGCCCCGCGCGCTTCACCACCTCCTCCGCGAGGAACAACCATATGGTCACACACACCGGTCACAAGAGGTTAGCACGATCTCGAAGTTGTTACATAACTAGGGGATGTACCCCCTTTTCGATTAACGGCGGACCAACTCAGTTTGCCTGGCAGCGGAATAATCTGTCGACGAAAAATTAATTTATCTTCTATTAAGTCACGGAGTTCCCCAAAGTAATGCTTATCTGTATGGAGGGCAGTGTTAGTAAATTGATAATTGGTACATAATCATCAAACGAAGAAGATGACAAGTACATAACAATATTTTTGGAAATGATAGTAGAGATCATAAATTAATTCAACAAAAAATAAATGAAACATAAAATGACTCACGCAACTTCGTCGCGATAAAAAGGACCTTCTTCCATACACCAAGCATCAGACTCGAGATTACTTTTTTATGTTGAAAGACAGGCTTCCCGCGGAGTTTCTAACAATATTTACTATGTAGGTGTATGCCTTATCGTTTGAGCTAGGTCATTTCAGTCCGCATCACCTCTTGACCGGTGACCGGTTCCCCTTAGGTTCCTGTGTCCGGTGTGCTTCAAGGGCTGCACGTCGCGCACCGAGCTGCGCGTGCACTCCAGCAAGCACACCGGCGAGAAGTTGTTCGGCTGCGAGCTGTGTTCGCAGCGGTTCAGCTCGGCCTCGTACCTCGCGGTGCACCGCCGCCACCACACCGGCGAGAGGAAGTACCAGTGTACCACTTGCGGGAAGGGTGAGTTACGCACGGAGAGGAAGGGAGAGGGATAACTATATGTCTAGATTGAACTTTTAATTTTCATCTGATGTTGACAATGAGACCGTAGATGTTGAAGCGTGCTCGCCCAGAATATTTTTCATGCACATGTATGACTGCCGAAACACATCGTCCTTACCACCATCCATAATCCACTACTCATATGGCCTGTTAATCCAACTAGAGACCTTCGTGTTACAGCTCTTTATTTAATATCACTTAAAAGTACATAGTACATATATTTGTTGAATAACTACCATTTTTTAAACGATAACGTAACAAGGAATAAATTATTTTGTTAATTACGTAGCGTACATCGAGTCAAGTGCTTACAAGAAGCACCTGAAAACGCACGAGGCCAAGCAGGACACGGACTCCGTCAACTCAGAGGGTAGCACTGAGACGCAGAACTCCAACAAGGATGAGGGAGAGAAAGAGACGCAGCAGCTGCCATCGCTAGGCGAGGAACACGATGAGATACAGGTCCAGGCCCAGACCCAATCCGTAGAGCACGTCGCCCAGGCTTCGGTCGAGACAGGACAGAAGCGCTTCAAATGCGGACTGTGCGTAAAGACCTACATGTACCTGCACAGTCTGAAGAAGCACATGCTGACACACTTACCGGTTAGTATTATAATATATAAAAATGTAGTAAACAAGCAGACACGAAATGGCTTCTATAGCGGCTCAAGGTTAAAAAACGAGAAGTAAATTGAAGTGGTATTCCTTAAAAAAAATATTATTTTGTGTTGTCATTGACACGTGATTTAGGAAATGGTAACAAAAAATAACACCATATAAGAATACACAAAATGTAAAAATATCTATAACACAATGTCGTGTAATTTTTATTATTTACCAACGAGATATGTAGAATATTATTTTTTTTTTATCGGCAAGAGTAATAATTGGTCTCAATTGACATACAATGTCAATTGAGTGACCATGTCATGACAAGTCTTCACTACTCGTCACCATCTCCTGTATTTTTTTATATAAATCTTATGAGCTAAGAAGATGATATGTTGTCAATCCATCTGGTCGCAAGTTATAACAGTGTAGAGGGTATAACTAAAAATTTTTCATTGAACAGAAAGCTTCTAAATATCAACTAATACGGTATTCGATTGAAGGACAGATAGTAATTTAGCGATAGTTTTTAGTTATTTCAATAAAAAATATAGTATCTTCTATACAGGCTCAAGAACAGCAACTACAACAGCAACAGCAGCAGTCACAACAACAACAGCAGCAGTCACAACAACAACAGCAGCAGCAGCCACAACAACAGCAGCAACAGCAACAACAACAGCAACAACAACAACAGCAGCAGCAACATCATCAGCCGCAACAACAACAGCAACACCATCAGCAGCAGCAGCACCACCATCAGCAACAGCAACATCATTCGCAGCAGCCGGGGCAGCAGCTGCAGCAGCAGCAGGTGGTTCAGGTGGGCGGTGTTCCGCAGCTGGCGGTACCGCTACACTCGCACCACGCGCACCACACGCCCCAGGGCCTTACCGTCTCCGGCGTGCAGGTCACATTTGCTTTACCACATTTTTATCTTATTACTTCTTGTGTATATCTGTTTTTCAGTATTAATATATTTTGGTGCCGAAAAAAAATGTGTTTCTTAATAATTCTAAAATTCAAACTAACCTTAAACCATGTTACCAGTTAAACTGTTCTTTTGTTATACCTATTAATTAACTACCTTAAATATTGTTTCTAATTCTACTAGGCTTAAATTTTATTTTGCGATGCAATAAGTTTTTTTTTAAATAAAATGGTTTAATCCTCACCTGTGTACCCGTAAAAGTACAGCAATTTTTATTGCATCATCATGTTCACCATCAGTCGACCTATGGTCGACCACTACTGGATTTAGTTCCCCAAGGAACACCACTTTACCCTATCTTTAGCCATTCGTATCCAGTTTAATTATCTCTATAAATAAAACTTGGTGGTTTTGTCATTACGAATGTTTGTTTTTTTTGTAATAAAAAATGTCGGTATTCATTTTCGCGCTATTTTATTAATTGTTCTATTCGCTTTTCGAATTATTTCTCTAGTTTCAGGCATTTTCTTTTAATTAATATCACAATATCATTTCAGGGTGGACAGCATACTTACCCTGTCATATCTTCAGTACAGTCGTTGCAGTTGCAGCAAACACATCAACATCAACAAGTCAATACGGTAAATTACTAATACGTTTATTTTTCCAATTAAATTATTGTTAATTTTTGTTGTAATAATATTATAACCTTACTATAACATAACATAACTAACATAAATACGCCTTAACGTGTTATTTCGTTTCAGCAACAACCCCAACAATTGCAAGTGCAGACTATTCAAATACATCCACAGCATCAACCTATACAGATACATGTAAGTGGCAACATTGTTGAACTACAGAATAAATTGAGACAACATTTTTCAATCAAACAATAAAATGCAATTTAATTATAGTTACTTTTAAATCGTTATTTTAGTATGATGAATTTTAACAACGAACTTGTACATATTACCTAACTTAAGAAATGGCTACATAACATCATTGTTTTTTAGATACGGTTCATTATTTCCCTGTGGGACATAAGTAGTAGGTTTTTTCTAATACGCCTGTCTAGCTGGCACCCTCAATATCAATCTGTTGTTATGACACCGTAACTGTGTTAGTCAGAATTACTCTGGGCGAATACGCTTCACTATCTATGGTCTTATTGTCGCATAACATCGTGTTAAATTGATGATGTCAGTCGATAATAAAAACTACAATTACTTTCATAAATTACTACTGCAATTTACAAGCAGCATTTAAAACTTTGAACGGCATGACTACGCGATGAATTTCAAGAATTCGATAAGTGATATTGTATGTATAAATATCTATTTTAATGATCTACTCTAGAACTTAAAACTTCACCATTACATTAACGATGTTAATAATTAAATTTCGATACACATTGACATTTTGCTGGCATTTTAAATTTTTAGCCATATTTAGGTGTTGGTCACCGGTGACACCCGCAGCGTTCAGTGTTAATATAAATAATTTTGCAGGCGGTGGGTGTGCAACAGGTTCAGCAACAGCAACTGCACGTGGCGACATCTACCTGTCAGACGATGTTGCCCAACATACTGCAGGTGAGAATGTTCATTATAAGGTCCGATCATCGTATAAATTTTTAAACAAGACGTTTTTGGTCCGCCTCGTTATAACTACCTTGACATTATTGAATGGCGTGGCGTGTCTGCAGGAGAGCTACTCTTAATTATACATCTACTTATTAAATATAATTTGTAATATATATTTTTTTTAATTTATCGTGTACATTACTTCATAAATAGAGTATGCATGTCTTTTTGGCCTATACAACTGTACCGGCACTGCCAATTAGTCAATATTCATAGCGATAATTGGTATTAATCTCCCCCCCATCTTTAGACACAACAATTGTATCTAACTGGATGTCAATTTAGTTAACAGTTCGACAAATTTTCACGGCAATCAACGGTGTAGATTGTGAATGGTATATATAATTTGATTTAACCAGAGACATCTGTGTCCGTGTTTTCTAACATATGCAGTGCCATTAAGGCAATTAATTTGGTATTTAGTTATTAGGCTTTCTAATGACAAATATTACTTAAATTGTTCTTTTTGGTGTATTTATTATAAGCAATATTAAAATAATCGCAGATTATGTCTTTAGTTCTCAGAGTATTTTTAGTTAATACGGATATATGCAATCAAATGAAGTTACATTAAATTTTTGTTAATGATAATCTGCACATGGGTTTTTGTATCCGTACGTCACTAGGTTTCTTCTATATTAAAAATAAATGATGCAGTATAGGATTAGTCTGTACTACAGTACGACGAAGCTTATTAAAGATTCCCATTGTTGGTGCTATTTATTTGTTATATTAATAACCATAAAATTGTTTAGTACTAACTATAAAAGTAATTTCCTTTCATGTGATTTATGCAGCTTCAGCCGGCGACTGTCGCCGTGTCGGGCTTAGGGCAGCAGGACTTGGGCGGAGTGGCGCACCGCATCATACTCCAGCAACCGCCAACGCACCCCGCACTATACACTATACACCACTGAAGCCGAGATAAGGCACCACACATAAGAGCACGCGTGAAAAGACAGTTGTGATAGAGTGAGACAGTTGCAGCGAAATTGACAGGGGTGGTTTCGATTAAATGTCACGACTCGTAAAGTTATATGGAATTGGTATAAAATATACGTGTATGGATTGATGAGGTAACATCAACTATCAATCTTTTCCTTTTTTTTTTTCCAAGAAAAATTATTGCTAACCTCAGTTTCTCCATATCAAAACTGATATTGAAAGATAATGCGCTACTTATTGGTGAAGGATTCTTCGTAAATGGCATTACTACAAGGAAACAGGATTATTACATTTTGTATAAGAATTAGTCGCATTTAGTGATTTTACATTAGTGTGTGACCACCCAACAGGTGCTGGCAACTTGCCATACATCAATCCAAGACTGCCAATGGATGTATAAGATTACACATCAAATATGTAATTGTAGTGTACACCCTGTGTTCAGTTAGCGTAGCTTGAAAGCAACGCAAAGTTCGCTCCGTTAATCTTCGGCCTTCCCCGTTGGCTCCCCTACCCAGCCATCCATCATTTGTACCACAACTTCTGTTGTGTCAACACATTGTATGAATTAGAATACATTAATTTTAGTGTACATAACCTCCTTAAATAGAATATGTTGATGTTTTCGGCTTGTATGCCAATACCGCCACTGTCTGAAGCTAAAACTTAATTTCCGTACTTTTATGAATATACCTTTTTTTTTAGTAGGCAGTGATGTAAAAACTTCCGAGCGCTAAGGGTAAAAATAAAATCCACTAAAATCGAGGAAACAACAATTCTGCACCTGTTCATTTAAATTATTACTAAAATTTTATGTGAAACTTATGACATAACATGAATTAAAAGTAAGTCATTTAATTTAGCGTAGGATTATAAATTATTCACTATTAAAATAAAGAGATAATACTAATAGCAATAAATACGTGGAGCTTTCTGCTCTTGTACCTTACATGTAGGAAATTTGATGCCTTAATAACTAACTAGTATAAAATACAACAATGCTAAGGTTTAGTAATATGTATTTTATGACAATTAAAATTACGACCATGACCAAAAATTATTGAGTATCTTCGCTTTTTCGAAAGCTTAAATTTGTTTGTTTCTAAACTTAATTCAAATACTAATAAATCGTAGATTTACACGTTCCAAGCTCAGATAGGTTTCATTTTATATCTTAGTATAGTTATCACTATTGATGTACCAAATTATATATTCTTTGTGTACATTATCTGAAAATAGATAGACTACTCTCTATTACTTTCATACAATATTATTATTATTTCTTCATCAACGTCCATAATAGAAATGGAAGCAAAGTAATGTGTTTTTTATATAAAAATTTTACGAGTCTTAAAAATAACTAACACATTAGTGTACACATTATTGTATTATATTAGTGTGTGAAATTTTATACTGCATGCATTTTTTAACAAAAATTTTACCAAAAATATTATTTAATCCCTTGATTAATTTATTATGATTAAAAAAAATTACGTAAGTTGTTTCTCAGATACAGAAACAGGTGCTTTTAACCCTTAAATGGACGATTTTTTTTTACGTTTTAAAAAAATATATTTGTGTAATAGACATGTATTACTGTCTAGGAAAAATGAGTAAAAAAATCTAGACATGAATTTACTATTTTTTTTTTGCAATAATGTGAGTGTTGTTTATAAACTACATTGCGCATTCAATGACATTTTGCAAGTATGGGTAAAATAAGAGTGGATATTGTTTTTGAAATGTGTTTATTTATTCTAAATTATGATATTTATAAAAACAATTGCTTTTTTTCGTATCACATAAAGATACACGACATTTTTGGCACATTTTGAACGTAAATCCTGAACATTTCGGGAATTTGCACCTCTGCTGCTTATCCAGCCAAACTGCCCAATGACATGTCTGATCCAATCTGACGTCTTTCAAAGGAATTGCTTGAGCTGGTCCTCGGAACTTCTTCATTACAAGTTCTCTTTGTATTGTGCTCCCACTAGGTCGACCACGTTTAGCGCCATTTGCAGGTAGACCCAATTTGCAGAGGGTTTCGGCAAGTTCTAGTCTAATTGTACGTAAATTGAGAAGTTGATCATTTCCTTTTATATTATTTACCTTCTTGAACATAACCCATGAATTTATAACTGCGAGGTCCAGGAAATGATAAAATAAGCGCATG